>JAOWAN010000051.1:11888094-11901067 GCA_028566635.1 Lobelia cardinalis | reverse complement strand
TGAATATATATATGTATTTGAATGTAAGTAACATTTTTATTAATGTCACTTTGATTCTTTATTTAATTTAAAACTCTGGTAAAACCCTTTTATTTTACGGGGGGTCAAAAATGGGGTGTCTACACCTGCCCCCGCAAGCCCAAACCCGCAAAAAGAAACCTAAACAAGCCCCATCAGCCCAAACAACCCATGTCCCAAGCCTACCACACTCCAGCTAGCCCGGGTAAATCAAATCATTGGATTTTTGATAGCTATGCTACCGATACAATGACCCATGATATATCCGATGTTCTACACTCAACCCCCCAACAAAAACCCACATCCAAACTGCTAATGGAGAATAGGCATTGTCCGAGGATAAGGTCCTACTAAACTGTTTCCAAAACTTAACTTGCAAAATTGTCTTTATGTGCCATCTTTATCTTGCAAATTGTTGTCAGTAAGTCATGTTACTCGAGAATTAAATTGTGTAGTTTTGATGTATCCTTGATTTTTTTTCTCCTGCAGGACATTTATACGAAGGAGATAATTGTCCGTGGTACTGAACATGAAGTCCTTTACTACGTCGACGAGGTGACTCATCAAGGTCAAGCCATGCTTACTCACCGGACGGTTGATAGGCAAATTTGGCTTTGGCATCGGCGCTTAGGGCATCCTTCATTTGGGTATCTTAAGGGTTTATTTCCCAGTCCTTTTAAAAACAGTAATTCCCCTTTGACTTGTGAAACTTGCACTTTAGCCAAACATCATCGGGTCTCCTTTCGTCCGAATTTTACTAGAGTTAAAACATTATTCTCTTTGGTACATTCAGATGTCTGTGGGCCTACACCAGATTCTCATACTAGTCGATTTTAATATTTTGTCTTATTTGTGGATGATTTTTCTCGTATGACTTGGTTTTACTTTATGAAACATAAATCCGAGTTACCTGAAAATTTCTTTTCTTTCTACAAAATGATCCGAACACAATTCAACACCATCATCAAAATCCTTCGGTCTGATAATGGGGGTAAATTTGTTAATCACTTTATGCAAAAATTCTTTTTGGACAATGGACTTAATTCTACATCAGACTAGTTGTCCCGACACACCGCAACAAAATGGGGTGACTGAACGCAAAAATAGAATCTTACTGAAAATGACTATGTCTTTAATGTTTGAGTCACATATGTCAAGTGCTTTTTGGCCTGGGGCTGTGGCTACCTATGTCTACCCTCTTAATCGCTTACCCTCCATAATCCTCCATAGACAATCTTTTCTCCAGTTCCTATCCACACAAACAACCATTCCCTCTATACTGACTCTACCTAAAACCAACCAAAACAAATTTGACCCATGTGCTAAAAAATGTGTCTTTGTCGGATAAGCAACCACTTAAAAAGGATATCGATTGTTATAATCCGATGACTCGGTGTGTCCATATCACCATGGACTGCCAATTCCTCGAGTCTGAGTATTTTTTCCATCAGCCTAGTAGTCAGGAGGAGACTGGTAGAGACTCACTAGTCTGGCCAAATTATCCTGAGACTACCCCACAAGAGCAAGTAAATGGAGCCACAGAGTCTGCCTCTCACAACGTAGAAGGAGGTCATAAACCAAAAGTCACTAATCACAATGAGAACCTTCTAACGAATGTTCTATTCGAGGTAGAAATATCATAGCAAACTACTATACAGTTTATTTCTCTTGATAATATATGTATGACTAATGACACTAACAGTGAAAGTTTAGCTCCTGAAAACACTGTCACTTTAGCTCCGGAAATGGAAACATAACCAGCAACTGAGAGATTTATCTTACCACCAAGGCAAAATCGTGGCATACCACTTAAGAGATACAGACTAGAGAAAGTCTCACGAGGATCAAGATATCCGGAGCGAATCTTGCTAGAGGGAATCTCTCAGTTAAAGCAAAAGCCTTCAGTGTGGCTCTTCACAAGTAAAACATTCTAAAGACATTTGAGGAGGCTTGGTAGAAGGAGGAATGGAGTAAAGCCATGGAAGAGGAGATGCATGCTCCGGAGAAAAATGGAACATGGGTGAAGTGTGATATTCCTCTAGAAAAGAAAGAAGTTGGATGTAGATGGATCTTCTCGATTAAGTATAATGCAGATGGAACGATTGAACGATATAAAGCCCTGCTCGTTGCAAAAGGATATACACAGACGTATGGGGCTGACTACTCTGAGACCTTCTCTCCGATAGCCAAGACAGTTACGATCCGTGTATTTTTCTCCATAGCAACAAACAAAGATTGGTTGTTACACCAATTTGATATTAAGAATTCTTTCCTTCATGGTGAATTAAAAGAAGAAGTGCATATGGTAGCTCCACCAGGATTCTCAAGTGGATTCAAGAAAGGGGAAGCATGTCGGCTCAAAAAAGCATTGTATGGGCTCAAACAATCTCTACAAGCCTGGTTTGGAGAATTTAACTTATGAGGAAGAGCGGATATAAACAGAGCACTGAAGATCACATTTCGTTCTTCAAAAGAAGAGGAGGATTGGTTACATGTCTGATCATCTACGTAGATGACATGATCATAACCGGAGATGATAGAGAGGAAATTGCTCAGCTTCGAAAGAGTCTGTTCATAGAGTTAGAGATGAAGGACTTGGGGGGACTAAAGTACTTTCTTGGAATTAAAGTTCTTAGATCAACTAAGGGAATCTTCATTTCTTAGAGGAAGTACATTGTGGATCTTCTGGAAGAAACAGGAATGGTGGATTGTAAACCAGACACTCCAATGGTTCAAAACCACAAACTTCGTATGATTAAAGGAGCAAAGTTAACTGATGAGGAGAAACGTCAGAGATTGGTGGGAAAGCTAATCTATCTACCTCATACTAGACCAAACATAGCCTATGCAGTTGGAGTAGTAAGCCAATTCATGCATCAACTACAAGGGGAGCACATGGAGGCAGTGAAGATAATTGTAAGGTATCTGAAAGGGACACCCTGGAGAGGGATCATCTTCGGAAAGAATAAATGTGTGGACATGAAGGTATATACAGATGCGGATTGGGCTGGTAACCCAAATGATAGACATTCTACTTCAGGATTCTTCACTCTGGTTGGTGTAAATTTGGTGACTTGGAGTAGTAAAAAGCAGAAGGTGCTAGCATTATCAAGCGCAGAATCCGAGTTTAGAGGGATTACCAAGGGGATCACAGAGATTCTATGGGTGAAGAAACTGATGGCAGAGATTGGATTTCCATTGTAGCTTCCGATTCAGTTGAAATGTGACAATAAGGCAGCCATTAGTATCTCCGAAAATCCTGTTCAACATGACAGAACAAAACACGTAGAGGTAGATCGGCACTTCATAAAAGAAAAGATCGAAGGCGGAACAATTACTCTTCCATTTGTCCGCTCAGAAGACCACCTGACAGATATTCTCACAAAAGCAGTCACAGGACGATTGTTTGATATTGCACTATGCAAGTTTGGTATTGGAGATCTCACTACTCAACTTTTGAGGGGAAGTGTTAGAAAGGGTTGGTAAGGTTGATAAAGTAGGTGAAGTATGTGAGGTTGAACCAAAGTGAATTGGTTCAACGTATTAGGGGGTGTTGAAGTCTTTGTAAACTCTATAAATAGCCTCGTAAAGTAATCCAATTGAATCAATCAATCAATAGCAATGCAATTTCAGCCAATCTCTTGATATCCATTGTTTAATATATTTGTGTCATATCTACATTCATTGATCATATTGATTTATAGAGGGTGTAATTTTTTGTTTCTTTTTTAAAAAGTGGATTGTTAGTGGTTTCTCAACTTATTCTCATCGTTATTAGAATTGTAACCTATTGAAAACAAGGGAGACTTCTTATCACTGTACACATCTGATTGTCATATGAGGTTTAATATCATAAGGTTAAATAAGCTAGCACACAATGCACATCATAGGAAGGTCATATATAATGCAAGTAAAATGATCTTTCATTTATTGTTTTACTTTCTTGTCAGGATTTAATCCGTTACTACATTTTTCCGAGGTGGAGGAAAAGATCATTGAAACTTAAGAGCACTGAATCTTGAAAGCAGGATCGGAATAAGCGCCACTGAGAATGGCATCTGCTACCTGCTTGTTGGCGGCTTCTGTTGTATGTATTCCATCCCAACTCACATAGTTGTATGGGTCACCACATGCTGATGCTGTCACGGTTTGCCCGTTCATCTCCTTCTTGTTCCCACAAGAAACTTGAGGGTCATAATTGTAATTTCCGCTTCCAGTTCCACAGCAGGCTCTTGTACCATACTTTAAACCTGTAAAAAATAATTCAAATGACAATATTGAAGAGAACCAAACATGAGCATGATTCCAAATTTTAAAGACAAAGAGGTACCGTCTAGTGGTATAATAAGCCTTCCCTGTTTCAGTAAGTCACATGTTCGGATCCCATCTGGGGTAGGTGGGGAACTGCTAACAATCCCGTTTAAAAAAATAAACAAATAATCCCAAATCAAATTGATCATCTAACAACTATGTAGTACCATGAGAAGTAGGGTTTTGGAAGAGCTCCAACAACACTTTGTAGGTGTCGACATAGATAATGTTGGCACCTTGCAGTTGTTGCCTAGTTTGGCTTAATGCGTCCTTGAGCATGTTGTTATACTCCATCACAGCATTGTTGTACGAGGTCATGCAACCATATTGGTCTATGTCAGAGCTTTCATGGGGGAGTTGGACTAGGAATGCTGGGTAACAACCTATTGGGGCGATGTTCTGGACCAAAAATGTTCGTCCTCCAATACCATATATCTCCTGCTCGAACGTCGAAATAGAGAAATTAACTCAAATATTATGCTTAAGTTACTAATTTGATGAAATTACAATACATAACAATCTGATTGTGGTATAGTAGATACTTGCCTTAATGGTGCTAGCTATTTGCCAAGCAACTTGAGGAAGAAATTGCTCAACTCCACCTATGCCAATTGACGATAAATTGGAGGTGAAGTCATTTTGACCAATGTAGAATGTATATAGCGATTTTCCAAAGATGTCCGGTGGAGGAAGATTCGATGGCCCTGGTTGAAACGAATGATACGAAATCCATTGAAGAAATGTACAATTATGGAAGCGAACTAGTACAAATAATCAAGGCATGATTTTTGACTAGATATTTAGTTATGATACCTTTGGAGTAGAGTTCATCAACTCTGGCCTTGAATGACTTCATTTGGTTGAGCTGAATAGAGAGGGAAAAGGGGCTTATCCCGGTGACAAATAAGGAGGTATTTGGCAAGAGAACAGTGGATGCCAATGTCGCGAAATTGGCCCCATGTTTGTAATCAGATCCAATTGACTGCAAATATGGGCTCAAATATGGCAGCCCAAGTGCCTCAGCTGCATTACACAAGAAATTGAACAACATATATGATAAATATATGCAATCTCTGTGTCAGACACATTCGATATTTTTCGACATGTTCAGAAAACTTTTAATCATGTGTCAAAATTTTCATTCACTTATCCACGTGTCAAACACTTAGAACGCATCAAAAACATCAAAAGATGTGTCGAAATATTTTTGTTCACTTGTTTAAACCAACAACAATTGAGAAAACTTCTTGTCTTTTGTTGGATATCTCTTTCTCACACCTCTTTTTTTTTTCACTGTTTCAAATTATATAATTAATTTTAGAACATATTCGAAGTAATTTAATATGACTTTATACATCGGAATATATTTTAAATTGTTATTATTATTCCATATTAATATGATTCATATCCAAGAAGCAAAACGCACACACACACACACACACACATACACAAACAAGAGAGAGATAAGACATTACCAATGAAGTCAATAGTGAGCCTTCCATCCGTAGCTCGACCGGCAGGTCGCTTGAAGTAAGTCATGCCATAAGGAGCCGTTTGTGCCGGAAAAGCAGCCCAAAAGCCACCAGTGTCAGAGTTCGAGTCACCAAAGTTGAAGATAGCTTCATAACCACAGTTGGCAGCACCAAAGCCCACCAGCATTGCCATAACCACCATTAGGACCACAGCTGCCAGCCGGAAAATTGAGGAGGAAGAAGCCATCTTCATTTGATCGATCAAGATGGTTATTGTTGAGGCTAACTAGCAAGGCTATGCAACGTATAAATTACGCAAAGGGAAGAAATGATCTGAGACACTTGTACAACTTTTGAATCATTATCACTTTGATGGAAGAGGATTAAAGGACACGTTAATATTTCAAAAATCAAAAGAGAAAGAAAAGTTTCTTTCTTCTGTTCTTCAAGAAAACTTGAGTGTGTCCGATCTCTCTTTCGGAAGTAGTTTTTTGGTGTGAACAATACATTACTGGATGAGTTTTTATGATTGTATTGGATTGTTTTTTGTTACAAGATGTAATTTAGTGAAAGGAGAAGAAGGTAATTACGGGTCGAATGGATAATTAAGTATAGGGGGAAGTTATGGGACCTTACTTACAAGTAATAATAGCTAAGCATTTTGTACAAACCTAAAAATGACAAAAAACCATTGAGTAGTCAATTTTAGTTTCAAACTGTGAAAGGAAAATGAACAACGTTTTCTGAAAAAGAAAAGACAAACTAAAGAAATGTCTTTTTTGCATGTGGAAGTTGCAGACGATAACCCACTTGACATGCCATTACATTACGTTAGTGTGTTGTTAAATATGACCCTTAAATTTCTCGCTTTTGTCTTAATTTTGATGAAAATCTATTTAATATTTAGAAATAATCATATTTTAGGTTCTATTATTTTTGTGATCTCGCAAAATGAGCCCCCGAATTCACACCAAGGAGTTCGTGATAAAATCACAAGTCCAGCAAATAGATACATGACTGAGGTTTGAAGATTGGCCCTTCCTGGAGTGTTTCTGTACTCAAGGATGAATAAGGAAATAGGTTTGAGCTGGGTCGAAGAGGGCAATAGGGTTCACATATTCGCTACAGGGGATATGCGCTATTCAAAATCAAAGGCAATTGGAGAAGCCAATGTGGGACTTGTGTTGGGCATCCAAGGGACGGATGTGGCCAAGGAATATGCAGATATTATCCTCTTAGATGATAGTTTTGTTTCCGTTACTGGAGCACTAAAGTGGGGAAGATGCATCTATTAAAACACCCAAGTTTATGTTGAATTTCTGCTTACTGCTATTCTACTTATGTGGGCAAAGGTTATCGTGAATACATTGGCTGCTCTAGCACTCACAACAGAGAAGCCAGGTAAAGCAATTATGCAAAAGCCACCTGTTGATCAAGTGTTCTTAACCAAGAATTTCAAGGGAGAATCAATTTTTGATGTGAACGCTAATGTAAATGACACATTGATCTTCAGTATCTTTATTTTCTGGCAAATTTTTCTTCTAATTGGCCAAAAGAAGGTTGAAGAAAAGGCATTGAAGGAGATACGTGGAATAAAGATGTTTTGGGGGAGTGTAGCTTTGAGTTTTTCTGTGCAGATTCTAGTGGTGGAATTCTTGAAGAGGTATGCACATACAGAGACACTCAACTTGTGTCAGAGAAGCTTATCTATTGTAATGGCTGCTTTGTTTGGCCATTTGGTTGGGTGCTGAAGAGCATATCAGTTTCGAAGTGGGGCAATTCTACCATCACCAGGTGCTGCTGCTGTAGAAATTTGTTGTTGCTGCTGTACAACTTTGGTGAGGAATTTGCTTCTGTCGGGGAGCTCTTTTGTCGACCTTTCTTCTTTACATTAGCAATATGTTCTTCTTCATCCTTGAGGACAAGGACGATTTGAAGGAGTGGGGAATGTAACGAATTGGAGCTGAATTACCAATTTGAGGATGACCGTTGCTAGTTACCTTTTAAATAATAGGGGACGACATCGTTTTGTTACACATTATTGTTCCGTTAAAAGTTCTAACCGAGGGCTTGACGTTGATTATTCCGTTATGTTTTATTAGCTTTGCAGTGGTTGTTGTTTTCATGTGCTTTCGGGTGTTGGATTGTAATCCCTCTTTGCCTATAAAGCAAGAGATAGAAAGCGTGATCGCTAAGGAATGAAATTGATACTTTCTCCTATCTCCCTTGCTCTTATCGTTCTCACCTTTTCTCTATTTCTTCTCTTAATTCTTCTTCTTAAATTCTATGAATTGTTCTGTTCTCTCTCTGAATCTCTTCTCTAACCTCTGATCTCATCTAAAATCTCTCACGTTCTTCTCTTATCTCTTACTAAGTTGAGAATTGATCCAGCTTGTTAGAATTCATATCTGAATTCTTAACAGTCGCAGAGGCAGTTTAAATGATCATTTGTCATTGAAGAAATCAAGAACCCTAATTTTTCTATGTCGCATACATTAGAAGATCAAAAAGAAGTTCCGGTCAATTAATTACGAGATCGGACACTTTAACCCCTAGAAATTACCGAACATACACAACTTACCGATTTTCAATCCAAATGTGCCATCGATTAGGCATAGGAGGTTAATTGGAACAAATTAATTCATAGTTTGAGGTGTCATATGTTTCAAGTTTGGATCCGAGGATAAAGTGAATTTTGTTGATACTTTGGAGGCGGATATTTTTTTACCCCTTTGTATAGAAATGAAACTTTTTTTCTTTGGTGGGGGGTGGGGGAGTCGGACTTTGTAGTAGGAGTACTATTTATTTATTTTCGGCTAGCTCGGGGAGAGTAATTCTTCTAGTTTCTCCGGTGGAGGAGTGTTGGAGCTAAACGAATTTTGGAGTAAACAACTGAAATTGAAATTTTAACATGGGGGGGAGAGAGAGAGAGAGAGAGAGAGAGATTATCAGAAGAGGAACTTACAACATCACCAGGAGAAATGTCGAGGTGGGAGAGGGAAGAAGCGAGCTGGAGACATCGTGCATGTGTTTGTTCCCAGGTGTACTTGAGTACTACTGAACCACCACCACTACCACCGGATGTTCTGTCTCTGTAGATGTCGGCGGATCGTTCAAGAAAGCTGGTGGGCGATAAAGGAGTGATTGGCCGAGCATCTAACTAAACTAGGCCAGACCCTCCATTGATTTCCATGTCCGGCTCGAATTCCTAGTAGTTGCTGAATTGGGATAACTGGCGGCACGGCCGTCCGGTGATTCACTTGGGGTGAAGCTGGAACCGTGCCAATGATCTCAAGAAATGGGTCATTATTATTACTGGTCAGAAAAGTTGGGTAGAGGAAGCGAATGTGTATGTGCGGAGTGGATAATTCACCTATTCAAATTTAAAAATTAGATAAAAAAAATTTTTTTGAAAATCAAAAGTTTATAAAAATCGAACTGAAATATATAAAATCGAATAATCGATTTTTCATGTTCTCGGGTTGGTTTCGATTTTAAAAAATGATAAAATCAAACTTTTGATTAGGTTGCGATTTTGAGCAAAAGTGACTGAAATCGAATCAGAACCATGATCACTCCTAATCACAAGTGTTTATTTATAATTAGTGAATACACGTGCTTGAGTTTTTTTCTTTCAGATATAAATAAATTATATTTTAAAATTTTCTCTAATCGTAAATGTCATACACCAACATTCAAACTTGTTGAAAAAAGATAGTCCTAATCAATTTTTCAGTCTCAAAACATATTTTTGTATTTTTTAGAAGTAGTTTTTTCCAATCAAAATAAAAATAATTTTATTTTATAAATATTTTATTCCACTAATAATGCTCAAATTTTAATTTAACTATGACAATTAGATTAATTTTAATTAGTAATAATAAAATATATTTAAATGAGTTTTATTTTAAATTTAATTATATTTTATAATATTTTCTCAAATTATAATAATGAAACACAGTTTCTAATATTTATTATCGACCCAATATACATATTTTAATTTTAAAAAATTAAGCACAAAACTTCAGCCCAATTTAAAACTCAAGTGATTATAAGTTATAACTCATTACAAAAGGGAAAAAAAGAAAATCTAGGTTGTGTTCTCCTAGGTGGTTTTCACCCAGATTTTTTGATTTTTGATTTTTCTCTCTCATTGGTCCCAAATTTTTTCTCTCTATCTCTCTCTTACTTTTTACTATAATCATTACAAAAACATAAAAACCAAATCAATAAATCACTCATCCAAAATGTCTCAGTCCTTCTCTCCCCGCCCCTTTACCCACTAACAGTCATTCCTCCCTCCCATTCCATCCCTCACCGAACGCCTACGCCCCTCATCGATCACTGTCCACTATCCACTACCACCACCAACACCATCACCGTTAACACCGTCGTCACCACCAACGCCTCCCTCTCCCCTTTCTAAACGGAACAACACCAATGCTAGCACCATTGCCAACCATCAACGCCACCAATCCATCGTGGTCAACTCTAATGCCAACGCAACTACCAATGCTCACCACCGATTGATTTCAACGCCTTCTAAATATCCATCACCGCGGCCAATTCCAACACCAATCGCCTGTCGATTTCAACGCCCACTAAATATTCTCTCTCCCTCCTTCTAATTTTTTTTTTCTAAACGAAACAACTTCGCTGCTTTTAGATCTAATCAAATCTTTTTAAGATCTACTGTTTATTTATTTTTTTCGTTTGCACTTTTGAAACATTTTAAAGACATAAAATCTCAGATCTACTGCCAACATGGTAGGTTTTTTTTTTTTTTTAATCAAAGGTTTGTTTTTTCTACTGTTTAGGAAAAACAGTAGGGTTTTGATCCCATTTGTAGTTCGAATTTGTGTACAAAGGATGGAAATATATACAGAAAAACCATACTGCAGATACTTTACTCCTTAATTACTGTTACAAACGTCTCTTTCCATGGGACACAACTTGTCCATATACTATAGATTTAAAAATTTTATATTTATATTATTTATTTATAATATATATGATATGAACATAAATTATATATTTATATTATTTATTTTAATTCATAAATTTTATATTTATTCTTTAAGCAAAATGACACGAGTGTTTAAGCATACGCTATAATTAAAAAAAAAAAAATTTCATATTCCTCCAACTAAACGTTTGAAAGAGGAAGAAATTCGTTTGGACTAGCAACTTTTATGATTTAAAATTACGAATTAACTGTTTACTTCATCCGTTTCACAATAGTGAACTTTTTAAAAATTATAAATTATTACAAAATAGTTGATCTTTTACAATTTTATGTTTTATTTTTTTAAAAATTATCCTTTACTCCAAAACCACTAATAAAGGAAGAATTTGAAGAGACTTTATTGTAAATTATTAATTACGAATCAAACTAATCATGATTTTTGCACTTCATTCTAAAAAATCTATTATTATGGAATGAGGGAGTTTATATAACTTGTAATTACAAAGTTGAAAATAAAATAATAAATTAATTTTGTTAATTTTAAATTAATACTTTTTATTTTTATTGAAATTAAATTTAAAAATTATTTAATTATTTTATTTTAAAACAAATTAAACTAAAAATTAAAAAAATATTAAAATCTATTTTAATAAATTTCAATTCATACATGTAGTTTAACGCAATAAAAAAAGATCAAAATACCTTACCCGAATCACTGGTACGTGACCTTATTTCGTTAAAGATTAATGAAATTTAAAAAAGAAAAATTATTTTGTAACAAAAATGCAACAATAGAACATAGAGAGTATTATGCAAGTTCACAAAAATAATAGCGGCTAAAATAATATTATAACTCATATTATTTACCGCTCTAACAATATACTAATTATTAATCACAATAATATAGTAACTTTGATATTTATATACTTATTTACTATTACGATAAATTTAGTGAAGTCTGTAATTTAAATCTATTTGTATTTTAAAGCCCCATTTAAAGCAACATAGAATTCCAAATAGTAGTAGTGTAGAAGATAGAGTGAGATGGAGTGATTTGGAATAAGCAACCAAAAAAACTCGCAACGTACTAGCAGCTAAAACCATAAATGAAATGAAAGTGAAGTTTAATGCAACCAACACTCAACCATATTTCTTGGGGGGGGGGGGGGGGCCCACAAAAATAAAACACACAGAGACTCCCTCCACTTTCCCTCTCTCCCACCACCACCTTCCACCGGCAAATTAAATGGAGCATCCGGGTGCTCCTTGCTAGGAGCACCTTGGGACACAATATTCATTTAATTACGTTATTTGTTCATTTGTTATAGCTAAATATTCAATTTACTGTTTTTATTGTTATTATTGATTTTAAGTAATAACGATAAAAATGAACATTTAATTTTAAAAAATAAATAAACAACGTAATAAAATGAATATTTTGTCTCAAATGCTTCTTGTTAGAAACACCAGGATGCTCCATATACCAACTGCCTTCCACCCATATCATCAACTCATTACACAGAGAGAGAGAGAGAGAGAGAGGGTATTCAAAGTTGGTTGTTCGGTGGTACGACCGACTAATAATCATTATAATAATCATTCATTCATTGATTCATGTTCTTACCAAATTTGTGCTATACGAGTAGTAGTAGTAGTATTTTATTTATCTGTCTTCACTCTCCTCTTAATTTTCTAGCAATTTCCATTTGACCCAAAGTACTTGAGACACACTACTCTTATTTCTTTTTTCTCCGTGTTCAAATGATGAGAGGTAATATGGAGATTGAGGTGGGTAGTGGAAGTGGCGGCGGCGGTGACACCGATCTGGAGGAGGGCGGCGGCGGCGGCGGCGAAGAAGAGTACTGGAGCAACGGTACTGGAGATGAAGGGAAAAGGCCGGTAGCATACTTGGTGTGGCAAGATCTGACGGTGGTGTTGCCCAACTCTGGACATGGGCCGACGAAGAGGCTTCTTCGTGGGCTTAGTGGGTTTGCTGAGCCCAATAGGATTATGGCTATTATGGGCCCTTCCGGTTCCGGCAAATCCACTCTTCTTGATTCCTTAGCAGGTTTCGCTTCGCTCGCTTGCATCTTCCTTTCCTCAAAGTTTTATTACTTCTCACTCCATAATCTCTCTCTCTCTCTCTCTCTCTCTCTCTCTCTCTATATATATATATATATATATATATATATATATATATATATAT
>JAOWAN010000051.1:11859422-11870827 GCA_028566635.1 Lobelia cardinalis | reverse complement strand
ACAAGATCACACATTGGAATCCCAGCATCTGCAAGAGCTAAAGTTGCAGCATTTATGCATGCTGACCTAGTTCCTGAAGAAAGACAAGTACAGAGACTTAGCTTACACTTTCCCAAAAGATTGATGCATTAACCCGAACTACGTAGATGGATATTTCTATTGGTCAGATCAAGCAAACAACACTGTAATATTCTTTAGAGAGAAGACAAATATGGTTAAATATATATAATTAAAGTCACTGGTATTTTCTTCTTAGTTGCAATTTCTGGACTTTCAGCTTACCCCCATCTGCTTGGATTACTTGAACAAAGATGTCTATCTGCAGAAACAATATCAATGCCATCGTTTAAATTTTATTTTTTAAAAAAAAGGAAAGAAAGAAAGATCCAAATAAAGCTTTTGCAACGTTAAGGTATGAACCTGAGAATGAGGCATAAGGTGTGTCAATATGCATGCTTCCATTGTTTGGCGAATAACAAGTGAAATCTCTGTGGACCTCCTGAATTGTCATGAGAAAACATATGATAAACACAATGGCACTGAAACCAGTAAACCACATTAGTAACTTGTCTAAATCTGGCCATGCCACCAATTGAATTGCAGGACAGTGTTAAATTGGTTGTAGATTATATTTCAAGAAATTCATTGCAGGTCTCAGGGTTTAATGCGAAGTGTGTTTAAGTAGATATCTAGAACTCATCCCAAGGAATTGGATATTATGATGTGTTTGTATAATACAACATTGATTAAGTAGGAACAAATGAAGATGACTCTAGTTTGTATGTAGCTTTCTAACCATCAGTGATAATGTAAACACAGCATCATGCATTACGAAATTCTGATGCAATAGAAGCATGGCTGCGGCACACTTTCACTTCAGATTACTTTTGATTGCCATATATTGCAACTTGAAATTTTCGTAAATAATATCACACACAAATCCTAATTCGGTCATTTTCTTGATGACATTTAATTACCCTCTCGCTAGGACTAGCCACCTGGTTTTTGGTTATTGTGTATGCCGAATGATGAGTATCTATTCACTGGTTTCTACTGAGTTTCTATTGCAATTACTTTTCACTTTATAGCAAACCGTAGGTCAATGTCAATTTTCATTCTTTGAGATGAAAATTTCTAGTGGACATTTTTTTCATGTCTGCTTATTAAAATAGGTTGATGCATTAGGCTACATCACAAAGCCCACATCACATTAAGATAAAAATAAACAAGAATACCCAGAAGAGTGCTATTCCAAATAAATTATAGTTTTGTACCTCTTATCATCAAAAACTAGAATAAGAAGTGTAAGAATACAGAGAAAAAAGTTGAGCAAAAAGAAAGAGTAACCACCTGTCACCCTTTGGTTTTCTCATGCGGTCACCTGTACTAAAATTGGCCATACTATACTCGCACCTTATCTGTAAGATAGTAATACAGATTCATGATCATCGCTACTGAAGAGCTTAAAGATATATGCATCTTGACAAATGAATAAGGAGAACCCATTACCAGCGCCCGATCATTCATTTGCTGGCTTCTATTTTGGACCTGGAAAACATAGTAGATCATTGATTCAGAAATGCCTTCTTAGCTTAATATATTGAAATACAGTAAGAAACCTATGATTATGAGCTCCTAGGTGTGCAGTATGCAGGCAGTTTTATACTATGAAGAGTAAAACCCCAAGTGAACAGAGTTTTTAAACTAAGTCTCCGGGGTTCATTCCACCTTTTGGTAAGGAAGTGATCCACAAAGCTAAGGTCCATACATACAAAATCAAAAGCAGTAGGTAGAAAATCCTCTTATCTACATGTTGCAAATGTGAGATGAATCCTCCAATAATCTCAGTTGAGTAACTAAAATTAGCTCAGAAAAGGAAAATAAGCTCAGAAAAGGCAACGGTTCTGTCAAGTTTTCGAACCAAAAGTTAGAAGTATGATCTACACATCACTCCCAACGTCTAACTTTCATTTCAAAGTTGTTTATCAATGTCGGCAGTGGCGAATCAGCTATAGGGCCACCGGGGGTCGTGGCCCCTGCACGGTTGTTCCCTTGCTAGTAAAATCTTCTGAGATGTTGATCATTTTGCTTGTTTGTGGGAAGCACTGCAGGCCCCCAAGAAAATTTCAAGATTTGTCATCTAGTCAATACATACAAACAAGACATATACTATATAATAATTTTTTATTCCATCATGTAACCTTAGGGCACATTATATTTATGATGACATTATTTTCCCCATTATTCTAGCTGTAAAAATACTCCATCTACGTAAAATAGCAGTCTATATTACAAGTATTTTATGAGTAATTATTAGCTTATGAAGTATTAGGCATGGTAAATTAGTTTGATTTTTATTATTTTGAAAAAGACTATTTTTAAATGATGATTTGGAGATGCATATAATTTTTTATCGTAGAGATTTGTTGTATGTAATGTCATAGTTTAAAAAAAAAAATAAAGTGTAAATGGCCCCTGCGATCACCAAATCATGACTTCGCCGGTGAATGCCGGATTATATATGATTTACCATGGCGTCTCCCCTGACGTTTGGCAATAAACTTTTGACTAAAACAGTCAAAGATCTAACTTTTGACTGTTGATGAGGGCATCTTGGTTAAAGAATAGAAACACATCTTCGTAGAAACCATAAATAGACTAACATAAACTTGGCGAGGAAAGATGAGTTGCAGTTTAATTTTTAATGCTGAAACTGGAGTTCATAACTGCAGTCTCACAATTTGTAGTTCAATACCAAACCATCTACTCTTGAACTCTAACACTCACTAAAAGCATTATATTTTAATGTAGCAGTACCAACTCTCCCCTCCCCCTCCCATCAACCCCAAGAAAAGACACATTATCCAAAAAAAATGGATTAAAAAAGAATATCATTGATATAGAAAGTGATTACAAAGAAAGTGGACAAGAAGTCCGCCAAAAATCCAACGCAGTAAAGGCAAAAACATTCAAATTACTGTATTGCAGCTTTCCAATCTCTAGACAAAACTCCCAAAGACAAACTCAGGAAAGCGCCAAAACTCCTAGCCCATAGAGAATCTTGCACCAAGATCTTCTCCCCAAAAGCGAGCACGATAGTTTTCGATTTTTGAGAATTCGAGAATTCCTCTTAATTCTAATGTTCCACGATAGGCTGAACACGGCACATCCCGCTAACAAAGAAGCACTCCTCGATCGATTAAAGCCAAAGTGTCGAATCATAAAGAAATCTTCCACCCTGCGAGGCATTGGTATAATGCATATCTCACCTCGCAAGTCGCACCCCAAACAGCCGCACCATAGACTCCAAGCTATAGGGCAATGCATAAATAAATGCTCCTGAGATCACTAGCTCACATACACATAACACGCACATTTACCATTATGGTTCGTACCAAAGAAAAAGTTGTCGTTTCCAAAGATCAAATCCATACTTCTCCATATTTTTTCTTTTTGTGAAATATGATATTTAACTTGCGGGTCATATATCATACTCCCTCCATACAAAAAAACAATCTCACATTCATTTTCATTTGTCTCGAGGAAATAGACCCCCATTGTAAGTACTAAGCTATAAACCATTGTTATTTTTTCGATTTCTCCCCCTATCCTTCTGAAACATAGAAAAAATATACTACATCCGTTTCACAATAGTTGACCTCTTGGAAACAAAAAAGTGTTTCAAAATACTTGTGTCTTGCACATTTTTCTACACTTTTCCTAAATTACCTTTTTATCTCAATTCCAAGATAAATGAGCAATTAATATCTCTTTAAATGAGAGAAGAATTTGAAAAGACATCCTATGTAAAGAGAGGACAAAATTGAAAAATTAAAAGATATTTAATGAATTCTTGGTTAGTGTAATTCAATCTTAAATACCAACTATTGTGAAACGGAGGGAGTATAAAACATGCAAATTATTTTTAAGAAAATAGAAGTAAATAAAATCATAGAGAATTTGATTGGCCGAATGAAACTTCTTTCTTTGGGACATAAAAGAACTTTACTGCAATTGCAAGGAAATATAGAGAAGCCAATATATGATATTCAAAAGACAAATGTGAAAGGAACTTGCCCACCTTCCTTTTTTCGCTTCAGAGGGGTCTATCGCCTCAAAGTGTCTAGCGGGCCAACCCTAGTCTTTTTGGTCCAGCCGCGGCTTGGATGCCTCAAGGTGTGAGGTAAGATTGCATATGTGCTCTAGGGGTTTTTCAACTAGTTCTGATCATTTTCAAGCAGAATCTAGTCGGATCTGAGGCAGATCAAGACGGATCTTGTGCGATCCGACCATAATAGTTCGCACGTTCTAGAATTTTTTTTTCTTTGGAATTGGTTACCTTGGTCAAGCAACATTTACAAAAGTTTGTTTTGAAACACGAGTTTCTAGCTAATTTTAGTATTCTGTAACTTTATTTTTTTTTTCTTTGGAATTGGTTACCTTGGAACTGTAACTTTGGATGTTGAAATTTGTGTTATTAATATTGTATGTGACCTTAAATTCACGCTTTATCATCTTTATAACATGTTTTGGGACTTATTATAGCATGTACTAAACAAATATATTTTCTAAATATTTTTCCTTTTGAATGCTGCCTTGCGATTGCCTCGCCTTAAAAAAGAAAATTTGCCTGCCTCTCTTACTTAGTTGTGAAAGGCGCTATCCCACCTCGCTTTTTGCTTTTTCCTATTCATATGAGTCTCTCGCCTCAAAGATTTCAGGCGGGCTGATGCTGGCCTTTTTGCTCGCCTTGACCGCCTCAAACTCACCTTGGGTGCGAGGGGCAAGGTGCGACTCTCGGTCATCTTTGTACTAACTCGCCACAAAACCCTAAATTTGAGCCAGATCTCGGTCAAATCCAATCAATATTTGAACGAAATCAAGACACATCTAGTTACTCTCCGGAGTAGTCCACCATACCGATTTTTTTCCTCATTTCTTGAGGTCCCTGCCGCCTTTGAAGTGTAATTCAGAAGTTGATTTTCAAACAGAATAAGTTTCTAACTAAGATTGGTGTTGTTTATAACTGTACTTTCTGTTTATTGCCTGGTTATTTATTTTCTTATTCAAAGCTTTAGCTATCTTTCTTTTGCATTAACTTAAGTTACTTAACTTTGGACGTTGAAATTTATGTTATTGATACTATATGTGAGCTTGCTTTTAAGCTTCATTATCAATTTCATCTTTTGTTGAGATTTGATATAGTAGATAATAGATATTATATGTAAATAGAATTTTTAGATAAAAGCATAAATATGAATTGATTCACTAGTCAACAAGAAAGGAGATATACCATATTAGCAAATAAAACCAATACCTAGGGAAATGTTTCTTTACAACAGGCACTACATATATCATCAAACCACAACGGGCACCGAATATATGACGCCCTAGGCTCTCCTGAAATCTGCTTGTAGTACGATCAAGTTAGCAATACTCACAACTGTGTGATGATAAAAAAAAACAAATTTGCCTCTTTTTTTTCGAAATCTCTCCACCTAATTAATCTAAAGAGGGAGGAGCCAGACTACTGGAAAGAGCTCTATAAATGCCTTGGATGGTATGAGAAGTAGTTCTGCAGCAACCCCCAACAAGCGATGCTCCAACCTCACCCCAATTGTTCACATATGAAACAAAATCTTCATCAGCCACTCCAGCATTTTGCATCCAATCCTTCCTGTCAGCATCATAGCTCTCACCACTATTTGGATATATAATGAAATGGTTTGTTTGACACCTTCTTCATGGTCAAAATAAGGCCACTAATGAACCTAGGAGGGGTGCAGTTAATTTCAACACCAACAACCTTCTCACATGATTCAGCAATTGCAGTACAATCAACAAAGGAATCACCATTAACCACATTTACACTATCTTTGGAGTTGAAAGAAAACCATGCAGGAACCTTAATGTCTTCTTCCTCAATAAGGTCAGCAAAAGCCTGAGCTTCTAACTTATTTTGCACTGTTTCAAATGCTATTTGGTCAGCACCAGATTCAGCAGAATTTGAACCCTTCTCCGATATATTCTTAAATTTTCACCACTATCATCACCTCACTCGCCTTTCGGTCGCCCGCCTCTCACCTCGTCTTCGCCTTAAAAAAATACCTCTCGCCCGCCTCTCGCCTGTAACATCTATGCTCTCATATTTTGACTTTAATAACTATGATTTAGATGAGCAAGCATGTGATTTGTTAGTTCATGATGAAATTGTTTCCTTCACTGTGAATTGAATCCAAATTGCTTATCCAATGATCAGTCATGGGAATTTTTTATTTGAACATCTCAATCCGACTAGGTTTCCCTTTCACAATTCCCTTCGCCTACCATGACATAATATAAGCTTAAAAACTCCAGCAACCAAGGCAGCTCACGTCCAATTGCCCAACATTTGGTCACCTTCTGGTAATAAAGAACCATATTTAAGTCCGAAGTTACTGTTTGTTTTAACAAGGACTGCAACTCTCCGGTAGATGAATAAACGATTTAGAATACTTATTAGTCGAATCGAGCAGAAATATTCCGTCAGACAGGATTAAAAGATTGACCACCCTAGGATTTATGAGTAAGGGTCGGAGCCATAAAGAATCCAATTTTTAATGCCCCCATTGTTGTGAAGATGGTTAAGATTGTGAGGAGGAGGAGATGGGTCCAATGAAGAGATTCAATTGGACAAACCCGCTAGTCCCAAAAATGACTCATTTAAACACTCTTTCAAAGGCTAATGCTGGAGGATAGTGATGCCTCATAAAATTCATTTCCATGGCAAACTTTGGATCTTGGAATTGAATTAAAAAATGCGAATCAACAAGTTAAGACTGCAATGATGGTCACACTGGACTGAATTCAAAACGTGAGAAACAATCATGGAAGTTTCAATGTCAAAAAAGATTACGATTTAAAACAACCCCCTTGAACTTGATATTTCGTTTGAAGCTCATACTCTATCGAGAAACAGGGTATGCATAGTTTCTCTGACAAATTCACCTGGTTTGGTTTGAAAAAAATATGGGTTTTATGGATTGATTAATTTTCTATAAACTAAGGATCAAATTATTTGGTCTTCGAGCACTTTGGGTCTAGCATATTATCAAAACATTTCGAAGAGACTGCAACTTAGTGAAACCTCACAGGTAGGTGCCATTAATACCCACATTAGATAAAATACTAGACAGATACAACAAAGATAAAGTAATAAGGAGAAGCCACGTATAAAATCAACACAACAAGAAGGAACTAAACCCTGGGTCATGGACTACAAATTCAAAATGCAATAGTCAGATATGACTCCTCCACATTTAATCACAAGTTCAAGCATAGCACAAAGAATAAGCAGATAAGCCAACCAATATACCAAGGGGAAGAATGTGGTGGTAGTGGTACCTCTCTAGGACCATAGACTGTAGCAATAACTTTGGTGTTACCCATTTCAAACACCGCCGAGCTGCAAAATTTATATTACATCATACCCCCATTATCATTATAAGATTCTTAAAAGCGCCTTCCAAAATCCAATGAATTAGTTCTGTGTGCAAGTGGGTGGTGTGTGTGGAAAGGCAAGTGAAATAGGAAGGAATTAGAACTGTACCCATCAGCCCTAGAAACGGCACCAATTTCTGCACGAAGCTGCCTCATCTGATTATGTAAAAAAAAATCAACGTAAAGATCATTAATTATGAATAGCTGGAAGCTAAAAAAATTGAAATTTATCGACTCAAAGTTGGAAAAGCTATAGAATTGGAGATAGAACCTCCATGGGACGGCGGCCATCCAAACGAAGTCCTTCTGGGCTCACGTACTCCATCTCTTTCCCTCTATTGTGCGCGTTCTTCTGCGCTGTGTATGTGCGCCGCTGCTCCTGTTTGTATGTGGAGTTGGGTGGAAGGACGGCGAATGACAATTTAGGAGTTAAAATTTGATAAAAGAGATTATTGCGAAATGAGGCCGCTGGGCGGAGCAAAGGTACCAGCACAGGGAAAATACGATCAAAGATTGCTTCTTTTTTTTTCTTTTTCTTTTTTTACACTACGACCAAAGATTGTTAGTATTTACATTTAGGGTTGGAAACTTTTTTTTGTCAATTGGCCACCGATTAAACTATCGTGTGTCCTATTAAAAATTATCAAAAAAATTATATCGAAAAATTATCTTATCAAAATTGTATTGTATTAAAAGGTGGTTTATGTTTGTTCAATGTGGCATACTGATTGATCTTTCAAAATACTTCACATTGAGTATAGATTGGTAAATACGAACAAGTTACAATTTTTGTGAATTTGAGCTTATATAGCTTTAGTAGGCTAGAATTGGCAAATGCTATTTATGAAAATATTGTTTCAACTACTATGCCATAAGCCCGTATCAACAAGTGCCCATCAAGCTCAATTCAGGTTCATACACTTTACAAATGGGTCGAGCAAACTTTAAAAAGTTTGTTTATATCAAAGTAGTTAATCCAGGATAGCGGCACGTAGCGGTCGACCCCGAAAGTGGGATAGCGGATAGCGGGATGACCGCTATTTGATTTTTTTTTAATATATTTTTCTACAATTAATAATCTAAAATGATATGCATATAATCCATTTTCGGTACGCTGGAAGTTTCCGGGAAGGGTTGCTGAAGCCTGAATTGCTATTTGATTCTCTTTGGCTAGCAACATTTGACATCGCTGTTATTGAAAGTTTGGAACATAAAAGAAGAAGAAAAAAAATGACATTAAGAACTGTTCAGCAACAAGGAAAGAAAGAGTAGAAGAAAAATTAATTCAGAGACTTCAAAAAAAAAAACGACTGAATAAAGAAATAACAGAGAAGAAAAAAATAAAGAAAGAGCGACAACTCGACATGAAAAAAAAAAGAAAAAAAAAGGAAAGAGCGACAAAAGATACCGATTGAAGAAAGGGATCGACCTTCAGAATAAAAAGAAAGAAAGAAGAAAAGAAAGGGAGAAACAACAGATCGACTTACCTTCAGATAGAGGAGGAGGAGTCGCCGATTGAGGAAAGGGAAGGTCGCCGATTGAAGCAAGGGAGGAGGAGTCGCCGATTGCCCTAATTTGTCGGTCGATTGAGGAAAGGGAAGGTCGCCGATTGAAGCAAGGAAAGACGAAGCGAGGGAGGGGGTGGTGGATTTTGTTGAGACTATTGAAAACGAGTGACTTTTTTTTTAGTTTTGTTTTGAAATCCTGAGGGTTCGTTTGGATATCAGGAAATTTGTGCGGGAAAGTATATTACGGAAAAGTAAAGTGATGTAAAAGAAAGGAAAGGAAAATAAACTTTCCTGCATGTGTTTGGATGTTATTGCAAATTATGAAAAAATGAAAATTTTGTTGTTTGGATAGTAGGAAAAGGAAGGGAACAAACCTGAATCTATTGTTGTTGCAGATCCGTAGCATATTCACTAACGAGGAGGGGAACCAGAGGTTTAAAAGGGTTTATGGTTTGGAGGAGATAAATATCACGGAAGAGATAATACTTTCCCTCAACGCAAAATCCCGTCATTTTGGTAGGACGTGATTTTGGGAAATTTGTTTTCCAACGGGAAAACTTCAATCCGTGGGTCCCATTATTTTCTTGCAAACCAAACGTGTATTTTGTACGAGAAAGTTACTTTTCCTTTCCTTTCTTGTAAATTCCTGGTATCCAAACGAATCGGGATAACATGGGGGTTTGGGGGCGAAGAGAATTACTGGCTGGGAGCGGGTCCCACACGCTCTGGGCCCACTGTCGTTCCCCAAATTCTTTAATCGGGTCAGGAAGTCGATTTATCGTTATTTACGAAGATATTTTACTGTAGATGATTTTTGATGTATTACTGTAGAAAATCATTTTTAATTCGATGTATTGACTAAATTATCCTCTATGCAATTTTTGTGATTTTGTCTCTGGTCAGCACATTGTTATTCACTGGGTCAGCCAAATGATTCAAGAAGTGCTGGAATGGTCCAACTCCTGTCACCAAACTCTAAATGAATCACCAACATAACTAGTTTGCCATTCTTGATCTCCTTCAACTTCAACTCTTTCATCGACTTCTCATCTTTTCCAAATCCAAGAGGAAAGGTTCGCCGGGGTATGCTGGATTGCCGGAGCCTGCAAAGCCTTTCTCTAATCCCAATAAGTATTGCTTGTCCACGGAGCCTGAATTGTATCAGTCATGCAATCTCCTGTGCTCGGCGAATCACATGAGTGCCATCTCGAACACAAATAGAGTGTAAGGGTCTGCCCAGTAGGTGGGACAAATGACAAAAAGAGGACTGATTTTTAAAGTGTAGACAAAAATAAATTCTAATTCGAAATGTGGACAAAATAGGAGTTTTAGCAAATCAGGTATGAGAATTCTTAACTTTTAATTAAGAATTCTCATAAGGCTTATATGAATTTAAAATTCTCATTGTAATAATATGAATTCTATTAATGCATACGAAAATTCAAAAATATCTAATTTAAATTTTAAAAACTCGGATGCAATAAATTAGTATAAGAATTCTCATTCTTATTATATGAATTATATTAAAGCATATGAGAATTTTAAGAAATTTAAAATTTAAAAAAATGAGATGAACATATAGAATTCTCATTCTCATTAATAGAATTCTATTAATGTATGTGAGAATTCAAGGTGTACTTTGTCCTTGAATTCTCATATGCGTTAATAGAATTCTATTAATGCATATGAGAATTCAAGGACAATCATATACTTTTTTCAGGATGACATGTGTACTTTGTACTTGAATTCTCATATGCGTTAATATAATTCTATTAACGCATATGAGAATTCAAAGACAATCATATATTTTTTGTCAGGATGACATGTGTACTTTGTCCTTGAATTCTCATATGTGTTAATATAATTCTATTAATGTATATGAGAATTCAAGGACAATCAATTATTTTTGTCAGATGGCATGTGTACTTTTGTCCTTGAATTCTCATATGCGTCCAGAGATTTTTGTGAATGCCCCTTATGCAACCCGGTGTATATTTATCCATTTTTTTCTATAGGAAACCAATAAGTTTTTTATTTGGTAAATGACATATTCTTGTGTTTACAGATGGTGCACGGAGAAAAAGTTACTAGAGGTTATGAGTCATAACCTTATGGTATATCGGGATCAGCTTTCTGTTTTACAGGAGGAAGAGGTATATCTATTTATTTTTTACTAACCCCAAGTAAAAAAAGAGTAACTTCAAAATTACATATTTCTAACATTTTAAATGTTCATTTTTTGCAGTTTGTATGGACGCCATATAGTGATGTGATCTTGGCCCAGCTGCCTCCGGCTTGTAGCGCGGGCATGCATATCTGGCTGTCTCAGACCCAGCTTATTTTTTTCGAGGTCGTAGAGGCGCACATGCCTGTGAGGGTGATGCGCCAATTTGGATATACACAGCTCATACCCATTCC
>JAOWAN010000051.1:11840066-11859322 GCA_028566635.1 Lobelia cardinalis | reverse complement strand
AGAGGACTTCTTTGATAGTTTATTCCATCCCCCACCCCCTCATAGACATGTTTATGCTACATTTGTATACATTTTATTTGTTTGAAAATAATTTTATTTATTTTAAATTATTTTGTAATTAATTTTATTAATTAATGATGCTGGTTGAATATTTTTCGTTTCTAATGTGTATTAGAAATATTAAAAAAATTAATTAATTAAATATTAGCGACGGAAATTCCGTCGCTAATATTAAGCGAAAATTAATTAAAAAACAAAATTAATTAATAGTTAGTTTAGTCACTGAGTTTGCTCTGCAGAAGCTATATATACTCAATGACTTGGTTGATTTAACTGTTGGAACAATTGTAGCCTTATGAATTCATTGTGCATAAGATTTGTTACTTCTTTGGTGAATCAATTATGTTGTCGTTGATCTGATTTTCAAATTTATGCATTTTTGTCTTCTTGAATGCAGTTGATCTGCTTGTGATAAACAGACTTTTTCTTCTTGTGTCTTGTGTGGCTGTTTGTTTTCGGGGATTCAACCAAACTGCAGTCATTCATAGAGATCTTTGTTGCTGTACATTTCTTGTTATAAGGTCTTCCTTGTAGATTTGCTTTGTATGGAGCAAACATTTCCTTTTATCGTAGCTCATAAACTGTAGTGGGTTAGCTGTTAGCAGTTCATCTACACGAGCTAATCTCATTAAAGGTCTTCATTGGAGACCTTAATTAATGTATTAATTCTCTTGTAATTTACCTAATTTCACTTGTTGCAATTAAGTATTCATATTTGGCTTGTGAATGATATGTTTGACATATTCACTTTTAGTGATTAACTGTTGATCAATGAATACCCTCAGTTAACTCTTAAAATTGAAAGTGCTGAATAATGGATGGTTAATCATGAAATTAATCCTTATTTACTAAGAATTTATTAAGAGTTAGCACTTTGACTTATCATAAAACTTTACCTCAAAAATTTTCTAACAATATAAAAATTAATCAATTCAAAAACATAAAAATAAAAATCACCTATTAAAAAATATATATTAAAACAAAACAAACATGATAAAACATTAACATTCAAATGCACCATATATGTTTAAATCTACTTCAAAACTTGGTTAAATTGAGAAAATAACACGTTAAAAGCCTTCGAGCCACCTCTTAAGAGCTGAGATAATAATGATTGAGGACTGCTGAAAGTGCATGCAATGAAAAGTTAGAAAGGTAGGCCATGAACAGCCTAGCCCCTCTCATCAGTACTCCCAAACAAAACTTCCCTTTAAAGCAAATCCACATAAAATAAATTTAAATAATTAGTAAACAAAAAAAGAAGGAGAGAGAGAGAGAGGGGGGGGGGGGAGGAAATTATGTACAAACACCAAACTTGGACCAGTTTAGAAAAAAGGGAAAATTATAGAAAACCCCCATATAATATCATGAGTTTTCGAATCTAACCTAAAGAATAATTATTCAAAAGCAAACCCTCCTTTCCTATCCAATTTTGGCACTCGTTCTACATTGATTAAATTCCTTTAAATCTTACCTTAATTAATTCATTAATAAAATTTCTACCCTAATAAAAAATTTAGAAAAAAATTATCTTAATCAAATCATTAATAAATAAATCATCTTAATTAAATTCCTAAACAATTCTCATACATGCAACTCAGAAAATCACTTTTTCATCCCTAACAAAAACATAAAAAAATATAGGAATCAGTTTGAGAATAGTGCAAGAAAATCACGTAGAGCCACGCTATATACACGGACAAAATCAACCGGATAATCAGCTGCATGTATTGTTAACCTATATCTTAACACTAAGGTACAAGTTCGCAATGCATGCATTTGATTATCTGGTTAATTTTGTCTGTGTATATAGTATTTTCCAATCATATAAGAAACTCGTAAGACTAAATTAAAGTTGACTCTCGTTGGGAGGAGACAAGCGCCAATGGGTTCGCGTCCTTCCATCCACCTCACTGTAGGCAATCTTCGAGATATGGGAATATTATCATTCAACTAGGTGAAGTGAATCTTCTTCCATCTCTACCATGTTTGTTGCCACGAGTGTTGGGGATCCAGATTTCTGCATAGATGTAGTCGGTACACCTTCGCTCACTGCGATTTCTTTCTCCCTTTTGATCGATTCGATCCCATAATTGATTGACTAAACGGAGCTTTTCACCGTAATTTCTGTATTTTTATTTTGGCTGTTGATGGCGGAAGATGATGCTCTATCGCTGTAGTACTAGTTTCTATTTAATTGGCGTTTGGATTATCCATGGTAGTATCTACTTCGTTTAATGAAGAAACAAATTTTGTAGAATCTCCATCGAATTGAAGAAAATGAACTATCTTAAATATTGAAGAAGGATGGAGAAAGGTCGTGGAGAGAGGAGCAAATTTGCTCTTCTTCCAAACTGGAGCAGGAAAGAGAGAACGAGATAGGAGAAGAAAGGTCAAAAAATAAAACAAAATATATAATCAAAGCAAATTAAATGTATGAGTAAGGTATTTACTACTTAATATTTATCATAATTAAAAAACTTAATGTTAAAATTAGCTAATATCCCCACTAATTGTAGCAGGTTAGCAATATCCCCATTTTTTCTTTTCCAAAATGCCCTCACTTTTTAATTTTTAATATTTATTTGGAAGAGTATTAATGTCAAAACCGTGTATAAAAAAATATGCTTGTATTTAATGGATGTAAAAAGTACATATGCAATGATTGAAACATTGATTAGGGCAATGATTGAAATAATAATTAATTACCAAGCACATTTTTCTATATACGGTTTTGACATTTTTACCCCTCCAAATAAATATTAAAAATTAAAAAGTGAGGGTATTTTGGGAAAGTAAAAATGAGGACATTGCTAACCTCCGACAACTAGTGGGGATATTAGTTAAACCCATTTACTACTTAAATAAATATATATTTGACGTATTTACTACTTAATTTGATGGGTTAGTGCGGTCTTAAAAATTGAGTAGGAAAGAGAGGAGGAGGGGCTTGTCAGGTATTTTATCTTAAGGTTGGACCTGAAAATCCATGATATTAGAGGGAGATTTTCTGCAACTTTCCCTTAAATAAAAGGGAGAGAACCCTACCATAGCATACCACAGTCAAGAGAAAAAGGAAAAACAGGGAATATCTGAAAAAAGAAGTAAATGGCAGAGAATGAGAAGAAAAAAGAGAGGCAATGACATGAAAGTTAGTAGTAGTCCGTCCATTTGTATATTGATGGTTAGTTTTTTGATTCATCCCTGAAAAAGCTTATTAATGAATCAGCCTGTAGCAAATAGCAACCTCCATGTTCTTAATGAGAGAGCATGGGAGTTGCTTAATATGGTCAATGATGAAATAAGTAAAGAGAGTATGAGTTTTTGCAGACTTTGTTCAGAGCATGGACACCTGTGTGGCATCACAGTGACCCCATGGGAGGAGAGACAGAGTTTGGTTGCCATTAGAGACTCCCTCAAAGATGTTGAAAGCATACTTGACATTCTACAGGTAATTTGGCCTGGTTTAATTTGCCCCTTCCACAAATTTATCATCTCTTGCTTTCTTTGAATATCTGTTTACTTTTTAATTACTCGTAGGTATTTGAATTCGATACGGTGTCAAAAGATTTCTCGAAGTAATTTCATCAGTACAAGCAATTTGTTGTGCAGAAATTGCAGGCATGCCAGAAGAATCAACAACATCTAGCTCTTGCAAAGTTGGAAGATAGCAAAATGGCATTAATCGAAAAGGTGAACGAGTACAAGGCAAAGGGGAGGAAGCTTGAAGTTATCGAAGAGTTGTATGCACAATTCGAAAAGGATGTGGAGGAAAAAGAGTATGGTAATGAAGCAAAGAGAAGAAATTCTTGGTGCTTCATGAGCTGCATTAGGAGTTTGTTGAAGCCATGGGTAGCCATTAAGCTAATTGTGGTATCTGTATGCATTTCTTCAAGCTACAATTTCTACAAAGCTGGGCAAGAATTCAAGTCTTTAGATTTAGCAAAGGGTGGGAAACAAAATCTCCTTTTCATTACTCCAAACAACTCCTTAGATGTCTTGTATGGGAGAGGATAAAGTTGTGTATATACAACATACAACATCTCATCTTGACCATTTTCTAGTTAGATGTGTATATACATTTCAGACATTATTGTAAAAGCAGAGTTTTTCTCATATTAAAGTGTTTGGCGCTAACCAAAATTGATCAGAACTCAAAAAATTGAAATCCGGTTAATCGTATGTATTGAGACAATATCCCACATTGGGAAAAACAAGCCTCACCAACACTTAATAAGGATCCTGGGCTACTCCTCTCATTGCCAATTGGTTTTGAGATGGAACCCCATACTTTAACATGGTATCAGAGCAGGCTCTACACGTGCAGGCCCAACGGCCCACGATGTCCTTACTCAGCGCCTCCGGCTACACGCGAGTTGGGAACAAACAAGCCTCACCAACACTTAATAAGGATCCTGGGCTGACAATATCCCAAATTGGGAACAAACAAGCCTCACCAACACTTAATAAGGATCCTGGGCTACTCCTCAAGGATCCTGGGCTACTCCTCTCATCCCATTATACTTTCTGGCGGCGCAAATGCATGTTTCATTTTGAGAAGCGTTACTCTCATCTCACTAATAAGAGACCAATGTATCATTTTTCAGCAATTAAGCTGGCTCGCTCATTGTCCCTAAACTCGTAACTGAAAACAGCAGATATGTCTTATCGTATATCGTACCTTATTGTTTTACGAGTTATTTTTATTCTTTGTTTTTGTTAGAAAATCTGGAAAAAAAAAACTGAGTATATAAAGCACAATCCAATTACAGAAAGAAGACTGAAACTCCGAGGCTTGTAAATTGGCTTCGGATGAACCTCCGATGGGCGCACGCGAGGGAGTGACACGTGGTATAATGTTCCTAAAAAATTTAAACACTACGAGAGTGCTATCTATCTTTAAAGTCCATTATACTTAGTTTCCCTAGCAATGTGGGATAACTCTACTTTAACTTTGACACTTTACTTTTCAATTCCCTAACAATCTCCTCATTCATCCTTCCATGTGAGACAAAGTATGGGACAAACCAATGTTAGAATAACTCTCAATTTTTCACCAATGTAGGACAAACCAATGTGAGAGAAAACTCTCCATTTCCCACCAATGTGGGACAAATCTCCACATTTACCCAACAATATGTTCTTATTGACCTTAAACCCAAAAATTACTCAAAATTATAACAAAAAAAGAGACTAACATAGCCTTAATCTTGATATATAATAGACAATCAAGAAGTATAATGGGGTAATAATCCAAGAAAAGAAAAAAGAGGGAATCCCAACTACCCTATTCAAATGTAAGTAACATTGCCTGTTACTATGACAAAATAGGTCTAATCGTGTACGGGTGTTGCCACATAAATTGCGATGAAAAAGAAAACAAAATGAAAGGGAAAAACCAAAAAAAGTAGGGTTCAGCACAAACCCTTGAACTGAAATTGATTCGTGATCATTTTCCAGCTTTTTTGTTTCTTTAGCAAACTGTTCAATCCCTTTCATAACTCCCTCTAGACTAGACTTGTATGCAATACTACGTTAAAGGGGTTCCCAAATAGGGCATTCGAACTTGCAGTCTCCGTATATATGCTCATTCAAAGATACTGAAAATGCAAATCCCCCAAAAATCAAACATTCAAAAGTTTTGTAGTTAACGGTCATAAATAATTATAGAAGGAAATCTCAAAGAAGGGTAAAAAAGGAAACAAAGAGATGTGGAAGGAGACAGACAGCTTGGTTGGTTGGGGAATGAAATTTTGGAAAATCTATAACGGCTAGAAATTGAAGGATACAGAGAAAGATAGAGAAGGAAAGTGTAAGAAAAAAAAGGGAAAGTGAATGTGGGAAGAGGGTTCGAGTCTGTGAAACTAGTTGCTGGCAATCAAGAAGAGTGGAAAAAGGCGGGGGAGGGGGAGAGGGAGGGAGTGTGACGATTGTTGATATAAATTAAACTCGCGGGATTTGATTTGTAGAGAGAGTTGAGAGAGAGAGAGAGAGAGAGAGAGAGAGAGAGAGAGAGAGAGAGAGGATTTCATCTTTTCTCATATCAATGTTAATGTGTGTGTGAAAGTCATTCTTCATTGAATTGAATTTAGGCATCATTTGTTACACTCTTTGTAATGAACTGCAACGTAGTAATTGAGATTTTTTTATGTCAAATAGTATGTTATTATTTGTAACACTTTCAAAAATGATAAGTGTGTTAAAATTTATGGTTTAAAATTTTAAAATAGGGTCAATCAGGTGCTACCTCATCTCATATGTGGTTGTCAGTCTAGCTTTATTCCTGGTAGACGGATAGTAGATAACATCGTGATTTGTTTTGTACTAAAACTGGTCGGAAAGGGTGGATGATGATCAAAGTGGATCGGGAGAAGGTATACGATCGGTTGAGATGGGATTTCATTTCGGACACTTTGAGAGATGCGCAATTCCCAGATCAATTAGTGGAGGCGCTGGAAAGGACTAGAGATGGGACTAAAGCTTGTATCCTGCTAAATGGTGCAATGACAAAGTCGTTTGAGCTATCCAAAGGAGTTCGGCAAGGAGACCCGTTGTCGCCGTATTTGTTTATCTTGTGCATGGAATGATTATCACAGGCAATCAATCTTGTAGTGGAGTCCAAAAGATGGAAACTGATCAGACTAGGGAGGAATGGTACTGACCTATCCCACCTTTTTCTAGGATTTCCTACTCTAATTAGTTTTCCTATTTCCTAGTTAATTAGTTTTCCTATTCCAAGTTAGCTTAGGATTTTAATTATGCAGCCTATATAAAGACATCTATTGTATTCATAAAAATATCTTGAATCTTGAGTTTATTGAATTAAAGTTGAAACTTTTGCTTTGTTAAAAATTCTCTTTGTGAGATTTCTGTTTATTCCGAATTATTTATTCTTGAATTTTCGTTGTTGAATAGTTAATTCCCCTATTGAGTTCTTAGGGTAATTGCGTCCTAGGGGTTTAATAGAATTCATCAAATTATCTTTTCGATTCTTCAAGCAATCGCGCTTGTTGGGTTGATTAGCCATCCATCTTACCTTACCAATTAACGTTCCTTCATTTTCGTTGGAGAAAGGGTTCTTAATCATTCATTGGTTAAGGGTTCTCTCATCAAGTGGTATCAGAGCTAATTTTGATTGGTAAGTTCAATTCCGTTTTATCTATCCTTACAAACCATGTCCGCAGCACTAGGAGGAAATTTTAGCTTGGACGAGTTCAAGCAATTCATGGCAAAGGAGTTCCAAAAGATCAGCCAGCACATGGATGGGTTTCAGAAGGAGCTCGATGGCAAGAGAGAGGAACGAGAGGTAGAGGCGTCATTCCATTCTCGACCATCAGGACGAGGACCAGTTCGAGGTAACTATAGGCGATCTGAGGAAGAAGGTTATGAGGGATCGTATGACGATCGAGGTCGCTGGAGAGCAGAAGCACAGGACATGAATCTGGGCAGCATAAAGATGAAGATGTCGACCTTCCAGGGCAAGGCTGACACTGAAGCCTATTTACAGTGGGAAAGCAAAGTTGATCGCATCTTCAATTGCCACAGCTATTCCGAGGAAAAGAAAATCAAGCTCGCACAGATTGAATTTACAGGTTATGATATTACTTGGTGGGATCAGATGACCAAGAATACACGACGATATGGCGAGGAACCAATTGGTTCGTGGGAAGAGATGGAGAGGGTCATGCGACGAAGATTTGTTCCCTTGCATCATGATCGCGAACTTAAATAGAGGCTACAGGGATTGAGGCAGGGCAGTAAGACGGGCGAGGAATATTTTGAGGAAATGGAGATTGCCATGATCAGGTGCAACATCGAAGAGGATGATGAAACGACCATGGCTAGGTTCATGCATGGCCTAGATCTCGAGATTGCCGATGTTGTCGAGCTACATCACTACGTCTAAGTAGAGGATATGCTGCACATGGCGATCAAGGTGGAAAGCAGTTGAAAAAGAAGCGAGCAAATCCGACTTCTAAATTTTTCACCGATGATCCTAGGAGGGATGCGAGCACCACAACTCCGTCGGAGTTCGCCACACCTAAGGTCAAGGAAGGCGAGGAGAGAAACCAAGGCGCGACCACAGCGTCATCAGCGAGCAAGGCAAGAGACATCAAATGCTTTAAGTGCCAAGGTATGGGCCACATAGCGTCTCAATGCCCCAACCGACGAGTTCTGGTCATGGGGGCTAATGGTGAGTATGAGTCCGCAGGCGAGGAGGAGTTTGCCGACATGCCCGATTTGAGCAAGGATAAATGTAATGAGGAGGAGTCAAACACGCAAGCTTTAGCCGTCATGCGACCATCAAGCACACCAGTGAGGGACGAAGAAGAGGTCGATAATCAGAGAGAGGCTCTTTTTCATGCTCGGTGTCAGATTCAAAACTGGCTCTGCAATCTTATTATTGATGGTGGGAATTGTGTCAATGTGGCGAGTCTACTTTTAGTCGACAGGTTAAACTTACAAACCCAGGAACATCCAAGACCGTACAAGTTGCAGTGGGTTAGTGATCGCGGAGAGGTTAACTTGACCGATCAAGTCATCGTTCCATTCTCAATTGGGAAGTATCGCGACGAAGTCAAGTGCGATGTGGTACCTATGCACGCATGTCACCTTTTGTTAGGGCGACCATGGCAGTATGATCGCGAGGTGATGCATGATGGATTTACAAACTGATACACTCTCCAGAAAGGTGTGAGGAAATTGGTTCTAACACCACTCACCCCGAGTCAAGTTCGAAAGGACCAAGAAAGAATTGCAAGAAGCATAGAAGCACTTCGGCAGGAGTGAGGACTTGAGCCGAGGAAAGAACAAGGGAACAGCGAGGACGATCTTTGTACCAAGGAGAAAGACAGTAAACTCAGTCTTTATACCGAGCAAAGGAACAACCCGATCCATTTTTGTGGGAAGGAAAGAGATGCGACCATTAAAGGGAATGATCCTTATGACTGCGCGGATTTGAGGACAAATCCTTTTAAAGAGGGGGACTATGATGGAGGTCCATCCAGCTCACATAAGGATCCCCCTAGAGGACCAAGTCGCCTCAAGCAAATCGAGCTACTGGAAGATAAGTGCGAGGTATTATCGTCGATCAAGAAGGGCAAGAGGAGGTTCTTGATCGCAATGCTACTGGACTTGAGGGCACAGAGCAAACAGGCCTAGGTGAGCAGCGAGCAAGATATCTGGCGAGGAAGGAAGCGAGCAAGGGGAGCATCGAACTATCTCTGTATGCTTGGCGAGCAAGAAGATGGCGACCAATATCAGCGACCAAGCAACAGACCAGCGACGAAGCGACGATCCATCAGACAGACTTCTTCAGAGTCCTTGTCGGACAAGGAGAGTAGCCCGCACAAATCTGGGACGAACAAGATCTGGCAGATTTCCTTTCCTTTTTGCTTGCCGAGTTTTGAGTCCTATTAGTTTTAGGATTTTAATTTGTAATTGTTTTCCTTAAATTCTAGGATTTCCTACTCTAATTAGTTTTCCTATTTCCTAGTTAATTAGTTTTCCTATTCCAAGTTAGTTTAGGATTTTAATTATGTAGCCTATATAAAGGCATCTATTGTATTCATAAAAATATCTTGAATCTTGAGTTTATTGAATTAAAGTTGAAGCTTTTGCTTTGTTAGAAATTCTCTTTGTGAAATTTCTGTTTATTCTGAATTATTTATTCTTGAATTTTCGTTATTGAATAGTTAATTCTCCTATTGAGTTCTTAGGGTAATTGCGTCCTAGGGGTTTAATAGCATTCATCAAATTATCTTTTCGGTTCTTCAAGCAATCGCGCTTGTTGGGTTGATTAGCCATCCATCTTAGCTTACCAATTAACGTTCCTTCGTTTCTGTTGGAGAAAGGGTTCTTAATCATTCATTGGTTAAGGGTTCCTCATCAATCTCACTAAGCACCATGCCCTCGGCATGCACATCATGCAAAATCGGTTGCAACTCTTGCATTTGATTTTCCACTGTCTTAGAATCCACCATCATAAAATCGAGGAAACGTCCAATTACAATTTTTTTGAGCCGGCATCCTTTGATTTATATTTCTGATCCATGGACTCCTACAATTCTTTAGCCGTCTTATACTTTAAATTGACATCATACAACGAATCATGAATACCATTCAAAATATAATTCCGACATAAGAAATCAGAATGCTTCCAAGATTCAATAGTATTGAACGTTGGAGCATCAATGTTACCTTCAGGTTAGATTAATGGGGTTTCAGTCAACAAACGCGCCAAGTTTAAGGTAGATAGGTAGAACAACATCTTGCTTTGCCACTTCTTAAATGTTGCTGCAGTACCAATAAACTTTTCTAGTAGGTGCACATGGCTCGAAGGAGCTTTCGACATAGCAACAGCAGTGGAAGCACCAACTGCAGGAGTAGACGACTGAAAGTACATGAGTAAAAGTGGCTGAAACAACAGGAATAGAAGCAGCACCGGTACTCGTCATCACTTATTGTTAGAAAATCTGGAGGAAAAAAATGAGTATATAAAGCATAATCCAAGCACAAAAAGAAGACATAAATTTTGAGGCTCGTAAACACGATCTACTTAAAACAATACCCTCTACCAAAAGAGCTTAGCTTAGAGGCTTGCAACTGCTTCTGCGCGAGCGCACACGAGCGAGTGACATGTGGTATAATGTTACTAACAAGTTTAAACACTATTAGTGTGCTGTAACTTATAAAGTTCATTATACTTAGCTTTCCTATCAATGTGGGATAACTCTACTTTAGCTTTGACACTTTACTTTTCAATTTCCCAATAATTTCCTCATTCATCCTTCTATGTGGGATAAAGTGTGAGACAAACTAATGTGAGAGTAAACTCTCAATTTTTCACCAATGTGAGATAAATTAATGTGAGAAAAAACTCTCTATTTCTCATCAACGGGGGACAAATCTCCACATTCATCCAATAATTTTTACAGTCTTATTAGCTATTCAGTAATATTTAGGCTTGGATCACGAATGATAGATCGTGTCAGATTGTGATAGACGGTACTGTTCATCAGATGAAGTAGATGGAATATATGAGTTTTTTTGTAAAAAGTCAATTTTGCCCTTTTAAAGATGGAGGGAGGAGTGAGGTGATGAGAGGTTATTTTTGATACTTGTGAAAGATGATGTGATATTTATAATATTTAATTATAAAAAAATAAATGAAAAGTGTGATGTGATATAATGTAAGAAAATAGATGTAGGGGTAATAGATGGAGAGTAATATTATTGTAGGATGATATGTGAGTATGATATAGAACGGTCGTATAGATCGTATGGCCGTATGACACCATATAATCTTCGTGATCCAAGCATTAGTTGCGTAAAAAGTACGTATGCAAGAAAATATTAGGTGGATCTAGATTATTATTTTTCGCATCATCAATCTATGCTAATTGTTCTTATTGAATCCAAAAACTGAACCTTTTTCACATCCCACCTGACCTAAGTTCGAAGTGCTCTGATTTAGATCTAGGCCGTACTAAGTTGGAGCGGCGATTTGGAACTAGAGTCAAGTGATTGACTCTTCCTCCTATGTGTCTGCTGAAAGGCGTACGTAGGCAGTGATCAAATGGCTGTCACTGGCTGGTCAAAGTCTGACACGTGGAGCAACGAAAATCAACCTCTCTCCTATTGTTTGGCGCCCTTATTTCCACGCCACGACTCTTCCTTTCCCTTCCACTCTCTCCCCTCCTCCCTTTTCCCCCTGCAAATTAAAATCCCTTACGAGTTGCGAGACTACCAAATAAAATTCTCATCTCACTCACTCTCATTCAGGACTTTTATCAAACATATAACATTCAGGAAGAGCATCCCCAAAGAAAGAGCACTTTTTTTTTCCAATTTTCAATTTGGGGGGCTTAAATGGTGACCTCGTCAGCGCAGGATGTTCCTTCATGGTTAACTGGCGCATCGTCGTCTTCTTCAAAAATGTTTAAAGAGGGTGGCAGCGGTGATGAGTCATCAACTCAAACTAACGTGTCGGATTTTAAACTGGGGTTTCCGGAAAGGGCGTTTTCTGCTGCCAGTGCCGCTTTCATTTCTGCCATCGTCGTTAACCCTCTTGATGTTGCCAAGGTATATTTCCCTTGGTTTTCCCATGTGATCATTTCTTTTTGAATTTCCCCAATTTGGGTGCTTTTCTAAGTTTTCTTTTTCAGGATACCAATATACTCATTTTGAATATCCATCTGTTCAATCTTAATTGACGAAATTGTTCAAGATTTTATGCAGTCTGGTACTTTTACCCACAACTGAACTTACATTTAGCTACGCCCACTCTCTAAACTGATTGAAGTCAACCAATTTAACTCGGTTATCAACTAAACCCTGCGTTAGGAGCTTGAACAACAAATTTAAATTTATACCAAAATGTGCGTCTGTTTGAAAATTTTATTTCCCGAAATGAGTGTTCATCTTCTATTGGAATTACTATATGTGTTGTATTAATATCACAAGCAAACTGCAAATGCTCTTAGAAGTTCCATCTTTGGTCACGAATACATGCATAACCAACAGCAAATGAGGTTTATATGACCATCACCGTTAAAGAGAACGGGTATAGTGAATTCTTAGACTGGCACGCAAGTCTACGAACATCATTCCATAGAATTTCTATTCAATATTATGATTGTCGGAAAAGGAGCAATGCTATGCGTGGGCTTCATAACTAATAGACATTACTCACTCCTATCCTTCGTAGTTACAGCTGTCCATGTTAGCCTTTGGTCTATCGCCGCCTCTAATATTGTTATTGATCTAGCAACTAGGTTTCTCTTAGTGATTAGATAACCCTTTTCTTGGTTCGAAATGGGTTCAACAATATCAGTTGTTTGCTTGCTAATATTTTGAAGTATCTCTTTACTCTGGGCTTCGGTGTGTTAAGCATATGTTTCTATCCATTTATCACTTCCATTTTTGTTGATGAATTCTGTTGGCTAGCAGTCATTCGTACAGGGTTCCAAGCATTCCTTATCACACCTGTTTTTGGGTTATATCAATGCTTGTGAATTTTAGGTGATGGAGTCATTTCGTTTAGTTCAGAAACTTCTGAATATAACTAATTAGCTGCTCTGCTCCCTCGGTTTTACAGACTAGATTGCAAGCTCAGGCAGCTGGTGTTCCTTATCAGGGTCTATGTCGTATGACATGTTTTGGGACGAATACTGTAAGCTGGCTTCTTCCATTAATTGCATGCTCTGTTTAAATATGATCATTATGATTTGATGACTTGAAACAACACGAATTTACTTTATGTTGGTCTATACGATGTTCTTAACAGAGAGCAAAAGAGAGGTCGACTGGTTCATTTGTACTGCTTTTGAGTAACATTGACTACATTGTCAACCACTTACTAGGGCTTCATGCTTCAAACAAATATATTCAGGTGCTTAAAAATTAAAGAAAGCATCCTGAATACATGCTTATACATGATAACTGTCGGTAAGAGATATCTAATGTCCGTCATAGTGGAGAGCAGCTAGAAGCACAGAGCACTAAAAGGAGCATTATTGTAAACACAGACTACGTAGACCTAATTTTTGAGCATATACGTAACACACCTAGTTTTAAGTTAAAGTCAAGGAAGAAAAAGGACATGCCCAGGTAATGAAAGTTAATCGGGAATTTCCGGAGTTATCACGGAAAAAGGTAGTGTACTCAGCTGTTTTTTGACAATAAATGTAGCGTGCTTTTCTTTTGACAAACTAGGTAACACACAATTGCTTGTGTTTTCAATTTTAGAAAAAAGTTGGAAGACATTCAAATCGACCAAACGCCAAAGTGGCGTGGAGTGTGAGAACTCTCCAGGCTAAATGTCTGTCTACCTATAGATCACTCACGTGCTTTTGTTCCATTGGTTTGAGAAAGTAAAGATTGCTTTTATGATGATTTGGGTGATATTGCTGTTTGAAGGTATTAGGAATTTTGAGGTTTTAGTGGTTTTTAGGGCTTTGGCAGTTGGTACTTTAACAGTTTAGAGCTCTTAGAGCTTTAAATTTACTTTTTGAGGGATTTTGGGTGGACGGGGGAGAGAGGGGGGGGGTGGAGGCTTGGTAATCCGGTCTTATGAAGATTAGACGTTATGTCAATTTGGATGTCATCTAAATTTACACGTTAATCATAAAGGCGATAGAAATTGTACTGCCTACTTAGTAAAACATAAAGTATGCAACCTCAATTGTAAAAAAGGGGAAATTATTTTTTTGACAAACGTACTGCTGGGGGTAAGCGATTTGACCGACATGCTTCTAATGTTCCAATTGCTACCACTTACGTTTTCAATGTCAATGTGGTTGCCGTTAATTGACCACATCCGCACTCCATTTGTTATATGGATGGACAGTTAACGACAATAATTTCATAATCATTAGTCTATTGGTGACAATTAGAATGTTGAAAATACTTTGGTCAAGCCGCTTGCCCCATAAATAGTACGTTGGTCAAAAGTGTAACTTTTATGATCCCTTCTCATTCATTTGCCCTATTTCCACATGAAATAAAAGCAAGTATTCCTTATTGTGGAGTTAGTGCATGCCAAGTATAATTGTATTGATTAGATGGAATTTCTGAAAAATTGCTTTTAATATGCACCAAATAAATAGTTTGGTTAAGTTAATGGAGCTTCTTTACTCACTTCTTGTTGATCAGACCATGAGTCCAAACTTAGGTTCAGTTTTTTGTGATCATAAGTCTAGGTTTAGGTTTCTCTTTCCAGATTCGTTATTTTTAAAACCCTTAACTGCACAACCCCTGTTGTTGGTGGAAAAAAGTTTGCTCTTTGCTCTGCCCTGTTTGCAGAGGTCTATAGCGAGATGTTGAAAAGAGTTGTTTTGGGAATTTCATCATAAAGTTTTTGAGTTCCCAAATTATCCTTAGTACATAAAACTGAAATAGAAATCATTATAATCCTGAAAACTTGACAGCTTTTGTGGAAATTTAGTTTAATGTTTAAAATGTTTGTCTTTCAAATGTGTTTTAGAATGAGAAAAATTGTGTCTTTACGGGATGGTCCAGACCACCTTCAGTGGTTGGAGAAACCTATCAAGTATGTTTTCATCCATCTTTGAAAGCTTGATAAATGTCATAAAACTATGTTTGCAATTATGTTTCATCGGCATATCTTTTCTAGAAGGTCATAAGCAAACTAGTTGGGTAGGTGGTCTTCAAGGAAGTGAGGCCTTGTAATTCTTTTCGTTTGAGAAAGAAAATTGGTAGTACCCAATAACAATTTTTAGACATGTCTAGAACCACAACTATCATTTCTGTGTCAATACACCTTGAGCATGTTTCTGTGTCAGCTCCTTTATGCTCAGATAAATGTGATGGATTTCATTTATGGTGCTTTGTTTTGGATTGTATTTTAGATGATACCGGATATGAGATGTTTTCCATCACGTGAGCGCTTAGTTAATGGTGCTTCACCATTATGTGGACCAGAGTGCTCAAAGTATGAAGGAACATTGGATGTTTTCTACAAAGTCATACGCCAGGTTGGTGATACAGTATATATGTATCATATCATGTTAATTTTTTCTTTCAATTTAGATGTCCATAAATTTCAGGACTTGAATTGGGCAGGAAGGATTTTCAAGGCTCTGGAGAGGCACATATGCAAGTTTAGCATTGGCTATGCCCACTGTAAGTGTCTTTCTTCTCCAGTGTTACTCTCCAATGTGATCATATCGCTTAAAAGATACTTATAACCAGGTGGGAATCTACTTGCCCTGTTACGACATTTTCCGCAATTTTATGGAAGATTTTACATCAGACAATGTCCCAAGTATGACACCGTATGTCCCCCTAGTTGCAGGCTCCATTGCACGCTCACTTGCTTGCGTCACTTGTTACCCTGTTGAACTAGCAAGAACTCGCATGCAGGTAATAACATCTAATCGATTGATGCACCGTGTTAGTTTGCCGAAACAAAAATAAATATCTTCTCCGTCATTAGTGCTATATCGTTTATTACAACGCTTTGCAGTTAGTCCTATGTGATGTACTCTTGATATATTTGACCAGTCGAAATGTGGGAACTTCACTTTGGTAATGGAAGTATTCATCCTTGGATTATTTGACTAGTTATTAATTATTAACACACCTTTTTCTTGGTTATACTATCAGAAAGAGTTCCACTTGCCATGCTAGTTTATCTTAGAAAATAGTGGCATTTCAAAATTGAAACTATATGTTCCCTTTATTCTTCCAGATAACTTCTAGTGTCCCGAAAACATGCTGGTGTTCAAAATTTAAGTTATAAACTTACTCCTTTTTCTAAATTTCTTCTTATGCTCCAAAGTTATGGTGTTGCACTTGCACTCGATAGGTGTAGTATTTGTCAACTTAACTCGGCTTTAATCCCAGTCACTTAGGGTCTGCTACATGAATCTTTTTCCGTCGTTCAATATAACAAATCCAAGCTTATCATATTTGCCACAATTGTTGACTTCCTAGCATTTACACGAAAATATTTAGGATTCATGTTCATACGAGTTGTGACAAAGTTTTGTCCTTTCCGAAGAAATTATATTAAAACTAATTTTTTTAAAGATTTGACTTTCATGGCGGTCTCCTGGGACAGAAAGAGTTTTTTTTTTTTTAGCTCTGTTTAAAATTATTTTTTTCACTCAGTATCTCATTATTATATCTTGGTACCACCAACAATTATGTTATCTTCATCTCTTTATTTTGGGTGATATTGTACAAAGACGCTGAAATACAGGGTGTTATGAAATTTTCTTTTTATTTCTTGTGATCTTATAGGCATTCAAGGAGACCCAGGCTGGTGTAAAGCCTCCGGGCGTGTGGAAAACGTTGACTCGGGTAGTTACACCAGTCACAAACACAAACAATCTTAAAAGCTGTACGTTGATCCTGGCTTCATATTTGGCTGTGGTATTCTTGTGATATAGTTCAATTGGGGTCTTTAGCTAATCCTCTGCCTTATGTTCTTGTTTGGTTACCACTTTTCTTTTATATATGAATAAGTAACCAAACAAGAATACTTTTGAGAATCCTGATTAGCAAAGGTTTTCTTGTTTGGTTACTTATTCATGTCAAAGGTTACACTTTTAAGTCTTCGAGCAGTTATTTTAACTTTCTCTGTAGATCAAGAACTTTGGTTGTAAATGCTAAATTGTGGGTGGAATCTTTTTGCAGCATTACCAAATTACCGGTTCTTATGGACGGGCCTGGGGGCGCAACTTGCTCGTGATGTCCCATTCTCTGCAATCTGCTGGTCAACCCTTGAGCCAGTAAGAGTTATTTTCTTGGGTGGTTCCATGATTTATTCTGGCTTTGGTTCATACTTCATATACTCACAGCCTGCTCATTCTTTTTTGGCAGGCCAGGAGACAAATTTTAGGCCTTGTGGGTGGTGAAACCAGTGCTGCAAATATTCTTGGTGCAAACTTCACTGCAGGCTTCATTGCAGGAACCCTCGCAGGCGCTGCTACGTGTCCTTTAGATGTAGCAAAGACCCGGCGCCAGATTGAGGTTACTCTCAAGTAGTTTCATTTGCAGATGTCAAGTGTGTTCTATTTTTTCATCCTAGCTGATGATGTGTATTCTTTGTGGTTTTCAGAAAGATCAGGTTCGAGCATTGAAGATGACCACAAAACAAACATTGGTTGAGATATGGCGGTATGTTGCAATAGTGTAGCATTTTCTTAGTTATCCCATGAACAGAGACTTTTGAATTGACACAGTTAGTTATCCCATGAACAGAGACGGAGGGTTGAGGGGACTGTTTACAGGAGTTGGTCCTCGTGTTGGTCGCGCAGGCCCTTCAGTTGGTATTGTGGTATCGTTTTATGAGGTTGTGAAGTATGCTTTATACAAAAGAAGACATCCGATTGTTGACGTAGAGGCATTACCTCCGGATCCTAGTGGTTGACAACAAACCATAATGCACAGGTTCTGCCCTATTGGAACTGACACAATTAAACATGAAGATTGCCATCCAACTTCTAAGCAAAATGAGGTTGCAAATTCCCTTGACATTGCTCATGCTGCTAACTTCGAACCGGATCTTGTCTTTTATAGTGAAGAGGCCGGCTCCTAATTCTACTTAAAAACCAAGATTCCATTTCAGGCTCATGGTGATAATTGGCACATTGCCATTTCTTCTGCTGATTTGTTATGTATAGGTCGTACTTCCTTAAAAATCTTGATTTGTAAAAGAAGAGGCGCCAACTTTTTCTTTTAGGTATGCAAATGCTAGTGGCAAGTTCGGGCACCTTTGTACATTTATCCTGTCAAGTGATAGCTAACGTGCGAAATACAGTACAAATGGCTAAAATGATTATGAAATTTCGAAGGGTTTTGAAATGTTGGGAAGATAGCAAATTGGCATCCAAAGACATTCAACATTCTCTATGTAAGTGTCAACTTGCCACTAATATTACTCGGGTAAAAGGAATATAACCAGGTGGATTCAGCAGGAAAAGAATCCAAAGAGACAAAGTGGCAATTGAAAGAGAATCATGCTAAAGTGTTGCCTGCCGTGAAGAAATTAATTAGCTAATCTCCCACACTGAAAGGGACAATCTTAACATTTCAAGAAAATAGGTTTCACTCCTCACCAGCATTACCCTAAATGAATTTCCATTATACTAGAAAATCAAAGAATTAAAAGAAGTTGGATGCATCCAGTGGGTGGATGAGGTAAGTAAGAGCGAGTGCCACAAACATCAATACGTAAGCTATCCCCAGGTCAATGGAGGCTCCTGCAGAAGAAAAACAATGGAACTTCTATGAGTTATATCAGGCAAACTCTTTCCTATTTTCTACCAAAATGGAGGATAAGCCTGAAAGGGGGACTTTTCGGTTTTAGTCAAGTGCTTAATACCCTAGCAAATAGAAGCAAAGGTAAAGAAATCAACATCATACAAAGAGCTTCGGGGTGCTGAAAACAGCCTGCATTGACACACAAACATACTCAGTATATGATTGATTGAATCGGTGCAGGACACCTTATTAGAGAATACAGAGGACATGAATGGTTATGATTCTCTTCTGATTAGGAAGCAACCATAAACATGTATTCAAGTTGTGGATATCAACTGGTCCGTCCAGATTTCATTATTGTTGGATCAGACCAGAGAAGTATCAGAAAGTAAGCAAGGCTCAAAACCACACACAAGAATTACCAATTGGGGGGGGGGGGGGGAATTGTACAAATAAAATTTAAA
>JAOWAN010000051.1:11810033-11830875 GCA_028566635.1 Lobelia cardinalis | reverse complement strand
TCACATTATATTTCGATCGTTTGGATAAAATAGGCATCGTTTTAATTACAGTACTCGATAAAATTAGCACTAGTTCCTGTGGGTACGACATCCTACATTACTACTATATTACTAAAACACGATATTGTGCACTTGCGGTTGTATACGCACGCTCAGCGCGTATCACTTACATGTTACAAGTCCACTACATTAGAATCTTCGTTCTTACTTACAGTACAGGACCATGACCATCACACTAAAAGAAGCAAACAGGAAAGTTAAGGTAGGGTTAGAAAATACCTGCGTAGGATCAACTTCTCCCTGGATGATGTTTAATATTGATATATACTTAGCCTGGCTAGCTTCCTTTGTTCGAGCATTAGAGGAAACCATGATATTCTTGGTCTGCAAAACAAACCACACTCAGCATACTCTCCATTTTATGCTTAGTGAAAGCAAATTTTAGGGTTCTTGCCTGCAGAAGTCTACGCATCACATCCAGGACGGTTGTTTTACGAATCAGATTGGCCTGCCATAAAATTCAATCTGTGTCAGACTGCATCGTTAATCAGTTAACATGAGCATTATTGCTTATTAACACAGTGAGACAAGTCCTATTAACAGAAGCATTAACCCGTTGTAGTTCTTATCTAGTATTTGAATATTGACCAGCTACTTCTTGACTTTTACGTTCCTGAGTTTAACAGAAATAACCGTTTCCACTTATTCTTATTTCTTAGATCTACCTTCTTCTCTCATATAACATTCAATAAGATTGTAAAGACCCTTTCTATGATGCTCGGAGTCAGAAATCCAAAGGTGTAGACTTCACCACATGCAAATAAGGACTCTAGCTTTAGACCAACTAAGAAGAGAAGAAAAAGTAACAGAACCTTAATATGGTGATGCGGGACGTGTGTACCTTAATTATTTTATTTTCTTATCTATGTATGTATTTTAAATGTGTGTGTACATATATGAGAAAGCTAACCACTCCATCAATAGACCGAGGTTAGCCTTCTCACCATTTTTTATATCTAGATCTAACCCCTTCTTGTCTACTTTAGAATGAGTCTTAAAGGGTTAATGTTGTCTTTTACTTTTCAATCTTAGACCCAGCTATCATGGGTAGATCATCTCTCAACTTCCCTCTTTGAACAATTTAGGCAAAACTTTGCCAACCAGAAATCATAATGGCACTTGTGTAGATTAGAGTGATTATCTCTTTTCCTTCTTTCGTAATAAACTCAAAATTGAAACTCAGCAAAGCATTCATTCAAACCTCGTAAACTTTCTAATGATCTAATTAAGTGAATGGAAAATGCTGCAAATCAACCAAATTCGAGAAAATTATATGGTCATTTAGCTTGCTTTCTACAATTAATTATATAAATGTAATGGATTCATTTTTGGGTTTGATATGCATGTTAGAGAGAATGTTTGCGCGCGCGCGCAGGGGGGGGGGGGTTCGAGGGAAGACATTGATTTGGTATTATCAAAGTTTGACTGCTGACCCATCAATTCCGTTAGAGTTTGTATGATGTCAATGTATATTTGGCCTTAAAAGACAAAAATAACCTCCACTTTGGCTAGTTAAATCTTTTAAATAAGTGTGATTACTGAAATTAGAAAAGTGGGGTGGTTATTAATACACTTATGTATATAATGAAACATCTCGTCCTCTTAATAGCCATTTTCCCATAATTTTTCCCAAAAATTGCTCAAATTATTTATCTTCTCGGATAGTACTACATGGGAATAGTGGAAGAGAGAATGGCTCCAAAACGTTTTTGATTTTCACAGTTTTCGATCTGGTAATAAATAAGCATATCCTGGTCAAAACATTCATAAGATTATGGTCCACATGCATCTGTTTGCATAAACATGGGCAAAAAGTATCAATAACATAGCCAGGTACTGAATCTTACCTGCCGCTCCACCGTGAGTGGTGTATATCCAGTCATAAGAAAATGACACCTTGGTGTTGGTATCAAAGAAGCAAGAAGGCCAACCAAATCATTGTTCATGTATCCTGGATAACGCAGAGTCGTTGTGCTTGCTGACATAACAGTAGAAACTAGAGAGTTTGTTTGAGAAACAGAAGGGTTCTCAATATGAAGGCGCTCCCCAACAATTCTATTAAGAGCAGTATTATCAAGAACCACTACGCAATCAGCATTAAGTGTAAGTCGCTTGAGAGTCAAAAGGGAGTTGTAGGGCTGAATCACCACGTCATTTGGGCTAGGAAAGACACTATACGTCTGAACGAGTTTTTTGCTGTAGCGATCATTCAAAGTCTCCAGAAGATACGAACCCATACCTGGATTAGCATACAGTCTATCATGAATAAGGATTTTGAAGGTGAAAGCATTTATAATGGGTTGACAGAACAAAAATTCATGGCATATGAATTGCTTTAAAGTTCAAATCTCTCTTGGTAAATTGAACATAGTTACATGGGGCATGTTAACTAACATTTAGAATATCAAGCTCTAGATTTATGTGGCCTTCAAATCACGGATTTATCATTTTTTTCCCTTTTTTTTTTTTGCAATGTAACCACGAAATCTATGCATGTGCCACATTTGAAACTTTTTGTAGAAGAAATGTCAACCTGAGCCTGTACCCCCAGCGATGGAATGACATAAAACAAATCCCTCAAGACTATCACTTCCATCTGCTTCTCTATCAATCATGTCCATTAGCTCCTCCTCAAAATTCTTACCCTGCTCAAACAATGATGAGTAAGTTACATTCCAAAAAAGAATGAAGTTAGACATCAGATCCTACCTCGCATGATCAAGGTGGTGACCAATATCTGCCGATTCTTACTATTTGCAAAGAATTGCATAAATACATTAACATTATTGAAAGAGTGCACATGCTACGCCAAAAGCAACATGATGGTAGTCAGATATGTGCGATGCTCACAAGGTTTTCATGCAAGTTATTTGAGGAGTTTGACAAACAGAGAGAGAAGTGCATGACTAGCAGGACGAAAATGTGTTTAACGTGATTGATCTGAATTTTTACCAAAAGAATTAAGAAAAAAGCCAGTATGATACCACAGTTCACATTTTACATCACCTGTGGTCGAGTTCTGTTTCATATTATATAATCTTCTCAACGAATGGTCACCAGCAGCTCACTAACAAAACCCATGCATATAGAACACTGCTTTTTAAACAAACCTCATCTGTTGCAAACACGTAAGATAGTTCAGACTAAAGAAAGATCGGATAATCACCTGATCATATCCACTCGCCCAATTGTTTCCTGCACCCCCTCCCTCTTTCGAGACGAATACATTTTCATGATTGTAAAGATTTCTATATTCACCAGTTTGGATCCCGTTTATCACCCTGGGCTCCAAATCCATAAGAAGAGCTCGGGGTATATAGTGCTGATCATCAGCTTGATAGAAAAACACATCTTTCCTGTCACCTCCCTGCAGTCAGACGAATCCAAGTTATGAAGCACCGACTCCAAACATAATAAGGGTGTGTTCTTCACCTAGGTTTTCATACAGATTTTTTGATTTTTGATTATTTTCTCTCATTGATCCCACAAATTTTCTATCTATCTCTCTCTTACTTTTTACTTTAATCATTACAAAACCCAAAAACCAAATCAAAAAACCAACCACAAGAACACACCCTAAGAATAATTATTGAACACGACGGAATATTCCTTAACAAAAGGATTCACGTAGTAGAGCTGGTGAAAGCTTTGTTCTTGGAATCAAATAGCTTAATGAGGTGCATCTTCTACTCAACAAAGTAAATTTGAAAGTTTAATAACGTTTTGGTTTTAATTTTCTTTTGCAGAAGGCTACACTGACACTCACTAAGCTACTCCTACTAAACATATTCAAAACAACCAACTGATAACATCAGTGTAAAGTAATTCATAAGCAAGAAACAACACAAGGAGCATAATTAAGCTCAAAACAGGTTCAATCCTAAAACAAATTTCGCCCTATTTATTTCAACTAACAGAGTGAGACGGCAACCTGAGTGGCGAAATCTTCGAGAATGCCGTCTTTGCTGATGCCGTGCTCGAGGCAGAGCTGTTTCCAGAACTCCATCCCGATCTGGTTCCCGCATTGTCCCACTTGAAGTGTTATTATTTCCCTCGGCATCTCTCTCTCTCTCTCTCTCTCTCTGAAAGTTAATTAGGGGTTGGTTTCGATCTCTGAATTTGAGGGTTTTTCCTTTCTATGGCGGGACTGGGGTGGGCCGGTGGGGTTTTAAAAAGAGTGAAGAGGGAAATGATTGACGGAAATAGACAATTGACTGAGCTTTTGGTGCCTGCCGGCTTTTCTCTTTTTCAGCAGGTGTACGCTAACTTGCGCGGTAGGCGCCATGTTAACGAAAACGCTGCCGTATTTTCATTTTGCCCCGCATGGAATGTGCCCTATTCAGTGTGATCCATTGGATTCGCTTAAAGAATGTCTCGAGTTCGAGTCTCACCATATGCAAAAAATCTTCGCTGGAAGACTCACCCGACAATGCTAGGTGCGCGACCCGAGTCGAACTAGATTAATAAGTACATAGTCCTTGATACCAGTGAACAACCAAAAAAAAATTACAGTAATGAATTAAGCATTCAATATATTAAGAGTCCGATCAAAAATGCAATATACAACGACATTGAACGATACGGTATTATTTGGTGATATGAAATTCATGTCAAAATACAAAATTGTCGTCCAACATTAGTATCATACCCACTCTTTCTCCAGTATATAATCTCTCTCTTCCTCTGTTTTTTTCTCTCTCAATTGCACTCTTTGTCTCTCCTCTTCATTTCTCTTCAATTTTGACATCAAGCATAGAAAATGAAAGCGAAGTCCAACTTTTGTTCGATTTATGCGAATGAATCAGCACGAACAACTCTCCTATTATTGAAGTTTATCCACCCTAACTCCTGAAATGCACATCCTGCGATTTACCTCCTCCACGTTGACTCAGGACAGGGTCGGTGAAAGACTCCCGGAGTTAGAGTCTCAACTTTTTTTTATTGAAGTCTATCCTTGTTGATGCAAGAAGAAGTCTATCTCGAGTCCTATCCATTCCAGTCCTTACCACATCTCATTTCTCAGTACCTAACCACCCTTGTCCATGCCACCCATCTCCCCCTTTTAAAACCCCTTCCCTACGTCCCAATCCAACACCCCAACTTCTCTAGCCTTCTCCGATCGAAACCAAACCTCAACAACCACCGCAATCTCCTCGCATACCTATTGCACACCACATCTCAGCCTATGAGCCATTTCGTAAACCTTCTCCGCTATCTTCTCCCTAAGCTCCGACTCTTTCGCCAAAATCTCGTTTTCCTTCATATAAGCATTAACAGAGTATGCCTCGTCAGCCAATCAGCTCTTGCATGTACGACCACAACTTCAACGAGAGCCTGAAGCTCTTCATTTAGTGAGTCTTGATTAGGGTTTTGTTAGCGTATGAGCGAGAAATTAGGGTTACGGTGATTGGAGGAAGCGTAGAAGGAGTGGTGGTTGTGATTATGGTAGTGATAAAGAGGAAGATGGTTTTACGAGTTTGGCAGCGGCGGTAGTAAAAATTGAGAGGATTATGGTGGAGTTGGTCGGTGTGGATACCAGTTAGAGGGTCAGAGAGAGAAAATATTTTTTTTACGGGATGCGAGAGGTAAGAGAGGAGAGAAATTGACAGTGAGTAATTGAGAGAGATCAGAGAGGGAAGGGAGAGAGAGAGAGAAATTATTTTGGACAAAAATAATATTTGATATGTTTGATTTGTTTGGGTTAAATAGTGTACAGATATAGGAGTACATAAATAAAAAATAAAATATGATATAAGTATTCCATAACAATTAAAAGATTGATATGAACCATATCACCGTATCATCCCGTATCGCATTCGTGATCCAATCTAAAATAAATGAATCTCATTAAAAGTACAATAATTATATATATAACCTAATTATTTTAAGAACTTTAGAAACTATTTTCAACCCTTAGATCTAATTGATTAAATTACTTAGATTGAATTTAAAAAATAAATTACTGGTGGCAATTATATAATAAATGAGAAGTACAAGAATAATTATACAACTATCTTATTTTCTCTCTCCTAAAAAATGAAATTTATTTAAAATAAAATATCTCATGATCTAAAACTCGAAATTAAAATCCGATTGCGAATTCTTGTTCAAAATTAAATTTTCTTTCAAACAAGATCCATGATGAATATGTTTTGAAAACTTCTTTTGTATGCTTAATCTCATAATTAGGATACACGAAATTATAATTGGGATAGAAAACTCGTAACTGGGGTACAAGAAATTATTATTAGGATACAAGAATATTAGGATACAAGAATATCAACGACTGTATGTTCAAATAAATAAGCTGGGATATAAAATTTACAACTAGGATACAATCATATCAATAATCATTATATAGTTAAATATATATGTTATTATACAAAATTTTATAACAAGGATACAATAATATCGATCCGCAAGTGAAATAATCAAATAATACATTAGATAGAATACAATAATTTATAACTGAAATACAAGAATATCAATCGTTAAATATTTAACTAAATATGCTAAAATACAAGAATTTACAACTAAGGTACAAGAATTTATAACTAGGATACAAGAATTTATAACTGGGATACAAGAATAATTTTTTAAGAATTTAGTTATATTTTCTTGTATTTTGTTTATAATTTTTTGTATTCTAGCTCTATCTTTTTTTTTTAATTTCTTTAATATTATTTCAACCTTATTAAAATAAGTAATGTTATTTGCACATCACTTAAATTTTACCAAGTTGTGCACATGTGTCACTGCTACGCGTGTGACAAGTGGAGTTTGAATAGCATTATCAATTTCGGTCCTTTTTTATTAATTATTCGTCGTGTTGTATGATTTACTTTTTTTTATTTATTTTTAAATTATAGGATGTGGGGTTAGAGATGATCATCTTCCTTGTTTAGCAGAAATCTATTTAAAATGGGGCTTATAAAAAAAAATTGTTAGGTAGGTAATTATTCGATTGCTTTTATATTTACCTTAGTGTTGAAAGATCCAATGAATGAATGTCACGTCAAGGGGGGAGTCCACTAGGAATGGTGGACATGTCATCAAATAAATACTATGAAAAAGAGAAGTCAAGAGCCCTAATTACGTACTGTACTCCGTAAATAAGTAGAGCCCTATTTATCCAGAAATGAAAATTCATGGTTTAACCCATGGAGAATACCAGTCAGGTTTTTGTACTTAAGTACTACTACTACGTACCCTTCTTTCGAAACATATTTTTCATAGATCTTATTTGAAAGAAAATTTATTTTTAAATAAGAATATAAAACTAAATTTTAATTTTGAGTTTTCGATTATAAGATAATTGAATTTTAAGATAAATTAAGAAGGTTAGTGGAGAAAAAATTTTCAATTAATTATAAAAATGTCAAAGATTTTTTACAAATGTGTGTAACTTTGGAATTAAGTTTTATAAAAATTTAAAATTATATTCCAGTAATTAATATTTGTATCCTAGTAGTTCCTAAAGTTATTAGAATAAGATGGTTCCTAACGAATTAGCCTAAATTAATACTCAATTAACTTAATTCATGACAGATTCGAATTTTATCCAAGTTATCGTCGGATTAATGAAAATCTAATCCAAATTCAAATTCGTTCGGAGTTGAATTTTGAATTAAAGGAACATATTAATCCATCTATAATATATATAATTTAATCATTATATAAATTTTACGAGAAATAAATATTTTAAATCATCAATTTAATAAAATTCAACTCCAAATAAATTCTAAGGTTAAATTTTGAAATGAACTAAAATTAAATAATACATTTCGTGAAAAAAAATGTTCTACTTGTAAATATATTTAATAAAACAACGAGAGTCGATCTACGCTTTTGATTCAGGTGACATTTTTCTTTTATATCTTTACCGTTAAAATTTTGTAAAAAATATAACTTAATAAATTTTTAAGTGATTCTTAATTTTTGTGTCTCATCCTAAAAGGTCCACTATTGTGGAACGGAGGAAGTAATAGGTATTTTTTCGTACATTATTGACTTATTTATAATTAATGTTAAAGTTATCATTATTAAAACTAATTTTTAGTATACTATAAATTTAAATCATATCATAGTTTCAATTAGGTCATAAATATTTGATAAACATGTAATTTATAAAATTAATAAAATAACTTAAATATTGATTCACAAAGTCTTTTAGATACAAATATTTCTTTCATACTAAAAACTATATATTTTTTAAAATTTATAAGAAAATAAGCAAAATGAAATATACTAAAAAATTATACGCACTCTTTCAAATCTAATGTTCACTTTTTATTTTAGATTTTAACATACAAACTACAACGTAACCAAATAACTGTATTTTGTAAATATAAATTATATTTAAGATCGTAAGAAAATTATGATGAAAATAATAAAGTAAATAATTACATATTTTAAAATTTTAACGAAAATTTATAAAAATAATTTTGTGGTATATAAATATTTTAAACATAATTTTATTTTTTTCTTTTTATAGTAAATAAAGATTATATGTATAATATATATTAATTTATTTAATTATTAATTATAAACGGACGATAATTATCCAAATCCATATCCAATCCATTTAGTTATCGGTTAACTGGTTAAACTGGTAGATGGTTAATCGAAATTTTTTACTCAATCCATATCCGCTTTAAGCGGGCGGAGCTCCTATCGGATCAGATTAAATCTGCTCCATTGATAGCCCTATATATATAGGTAGCCGCTAAAATGAGAACCTAAAAAATATAGGAACTATAAGAACTAATCTTAATCATTGAATAATTAAAAAAATAAGCAGATGTGATTAAATTAAGTGTGAACACAACTTATTGAACAACAAGGGTAATATTGTCATTGTGTAAGATGTGAACACAATTATTTATTTTTAACCTTAAACATAAATATCTCATGATATATAACTCCAAAATAAAATCTAAAAATATGTACTTGCTCGTAAATTTTTTTTAAAAAAACTAGATCCATCATGAATATGTTCTGAAAAAAAAAATTATTCATATTTCATCACGTTTTTTCAACACATTATTAAACTATCTACTGTGTTCCTCAAGACAGAACACTCACAACCTCTAGCATACGGTAGGTTATGGTGGCAGGGGAACGTAAGGGAGCAATGCATTCATGACTAAGGTTTCTAGTGGGAAGGCCACGGCCTAAGTCCCAATACTCGCCATAGTAGAAAAAGACGACCCTCGCCTCATCATCATGTAGGACCCTCCAACCGAAAGGATGAGATACACAGACCAGATCAAAGCCCCAAGGCATATGCAGTACACCGTAAGGGTAATCGAGCTCGGCCATCTGGCAGTTCAGGGAAGGGAAAGCCAAATAATTAACAAGTTTCTATGATCGGCAAGACAAGGGTTTTAACTGGAGACTAAAGTTGAAAGAAAGAGCGGCCACTAATGAACCTGGCAATAACCTATGGTCGGTATCAAGAGGGATAGGATAGTAATTATAGATTATCGCTATGTTACCCCAACCTTAATGATTGGCAAACATTGTCCCAATTTAGTGCTCAGGTGAGTTAGAATACTAGGTGTTGCTCACCTAATATGTTAAGAGCTATCTTGTCAAAAATTATGCCCAAACCTGGGGACTTGTCAAGCCAAACTGGGGACTTGCCAAGTCTACTAGGAATTTGATTATTAGCTATTCTACGCGGGAAAATAAATTGGTATCATTAAAGTCCTAAAAGAAAGAATCAAGAACCAGGACTTACTTGATTCTTGAAATTGCTCAGTCGCAAATTGCTTGGTCAGAGAAGACGCCGGTAAGCCTTACCGTCACCAGAGGAGAGCACCTGCGGAAAACCCCAAATTAACGTAAAATTAGAAACCCTAACGGTTTAAAAACCCTAGGCGCTATTCGAAAATTCATTAAATCACAGGTCAAAACGAAGAATAGGATGAAGAAGAACGAACTTGGAAGTAACAGAACAACCAAACCAAGAAATCAGGAAGCAGCCGGTGGAACAGAACGCCTCGCCAGAAACAATGGCAGGCTCTTCGGGACGGTAATAAAATCGCAGGTGTGCAAGAAGCGAGGAATGAGGATTGACAAACGGATGATTCTGAAATCACCAGGAAAACGCACGATATCAAAATTTCTACAAACAGAAGCCACGGATTCACTGGGAGGATTGGGAAGAGGGAGGGTTTTATCTTCTTCAGAATTCTCTCTCAAGAACCCACACGAAAAAGGAATAGGAATTAGGAAAAAGAAGGAGAGGAACAGTAAAGAGTAAGGGTTTTTAAACATTTCCCAAAAAGGATAATTCCGTAATACCCTTAAGGACAAGGCGGTTTAATTAGCCGGCAAGTAATAATCAGACAATTAATGGACCTCTTGAAAAGCGCTTAGCATCAATTAAAATTACCAGCCTACTAGAAAGTGGAAGGGTTATGCTCGGCATAAAAATTGCGAGCTTGATCCCAAAACACAGTCGCAAACATAATACTTTGTGGTCCTCCGTGCGAGCATGAATACTTTTGTGAATGACCAGGGGACTACTGTAGATACCATAATTTTCCCCTACCTGGCGAGCATGATATTGAGCTCCATCCAGGCATGGGCGATCATGAACAGGTCAGGATATCAGGACAGGACGGATGACTGTTGGCCGAGCATGGTCGAAAGCGTGTCGTCACAGCTCGGCAGTGTTCGGTTCCTAGTAGGACTCAAACTAGGCCACGCCTCGTAAGCGTGGAAGCAAGATCAGATTAGAACTCTATATCACCTTGGCTCTACTGGCGTAGGCAACAGGAATTAGGCTTGGACAAAGATTGTGATTGACAGGATGGCTGTACGCTGGTAGGCAGACTCCTACCAGAGCTGTAAACCTTGATCCTTATCACTTCAGCAACTATATAAACAGGACCTACCCAGTAGGCAAAGGTACGGCATTCCATAAGCCCAAACTCTTCCATAGTGATTGTAGATAGAGAATATCTATTGATTATCACGCCGGAGATGTTTGGCAGGGATCACCCCCCTGCTCAGTTACGTGCGTTCATTCTTAGCAGGTACAACATTAATTTGGTGAGCAGGATCTGTTTTGCAGGTTACAGGTGCGAGCAGCAGCTGCTCGCACCTGCCGAACAGTGGAGCAGGTCGCCCCGTTCGCTGAGCCTGTGAAAATTCCGTGTAACAACATCTATAGCGCACCTAGAGCGCTATAGCGGAATTTGACTGAGAGTTAGTACAAACCGCTATAGCGGTCCAATAGAGCTATGGAAACGGTCATATTTTTTTTGAATTTGAAAAGGCACGTCTATTGACAAAGAGTGCTATAGCGACTTTTTAGCACTATAGCGGTTCAGCTATAGCGTTTTGAACCGCTATAGTGGTCCAAAGGCGCTATAGCGATGTCTGTCAGATTTCTTTGGTTGTGACCTCTGGTTGTGGCTTTTGGAACGAGGTTTGATAGGGGCTATAAATTCAATGTTCTGGCAATATTTTGGATATAATTTTAAACTCATTTCTACTCTCTTTCTCTCTCTCTCTCTGTACAACTCTCTTAAATTCTTACAAGAATCTCCGGAATTGATGTTCACTGATTCTTGGGTGCAAACTTAATCTTAGAAGTATATTGTTGTTAATCCCTATAGCAAAATAGTGGGAGCAATAATCACTATAAGGACAATGATATTTTCACAAAGCTAACACATATTTCATCTTCAAATCCCTCATATTCAAACCGCTTTTATAGCAAGCTTTCAAGGTACACCTCTAACCCGGGTGTGAATCATTGAAAATCTATTACAATAGTCCTTTGGTATCTCAAAAGAAGTTTAGGATTGAATTATAAGCAGTATCAGAGGGATACACTGATGGTAGTTGGATAACAAGTGCAAGTGATAATAAATCAACGTCTAGGTGGATATTTGCCCTTGGTGGGGGAGCCATTTCATGGGCTTCTAAGAAACAGACATGTATAATGCATTCCACTATGTAATCAAAATTTGTTGCACTAGCAACCGCAGAAAAAGAAGTACAATAGCTGAGAAACATGTTACTAGAAATAGAGTTATGACCACAACTGATGTCTGCCATCTCCATACATTGCGATAGTAAAGCTAAATTGGCTAGGACCTTTAACAAGGTGTATAATTGAAAATCTGGGCATAGTAGCTTGAGACAAGATGATAAGAAAACCCATAATCAATGAATGTGATTAAGAACCCTTAATCAATGAATGTGATTAAGAACCCTTAGTCAATGAATGTGATTAAGAACCCTTTCACCAACGGAAGCGAAGGAACGTTGACTGGTAATGAAATATGGGTGGCTAATCAACCCAACAAGCTTAATTGCTTGAAGAACCGAAAAGATAATTAAAATGAATGCTATAAAACCCTTAAGATGCAATTACCCTAAGAACTTAATAGGGGAATTAAATTGATCAAGAACAAAAATTCAAGAACAATAAAATTCAAAAGGGGCAAATTTTCTAAGTAAAATTCGGAAATAAATCAAAGCTTTAACAATGTAATTTATGAGCCAGAAACTGAATTTTCCTTGCTATTACATGCCTTTATATAGACTGAAATAAAGTCCTAATCAAACTAGGAAAGGAAAACTAAATAAAGTAGGAATCTTAAAATAAAATAAAAACAATTACAATCAGAATTCTAGCACAAATAGGACTAACACTATGCTAAAAATAAGGAAAGTAAATCTGCCCAGATCTGAATTCTGCTCTCCTTTTCCATCAAGGATTCTGGTTGTCGCCATCTGTCACAGACGCGTCAACCAAGTTTGTCTGATGCTCGCCAAATCTCCTCGCTGTCAATCATGCTCACCCCGCTCTTGCTCGCCAATCCGACACAATGATAAAGTTCCGTCCTCGCCTTGCTCGCCACTATCATCCCAAACCTTGCTCGCTACCATCTCTCCAAACCCATTAATGAGCTTCCTGGCCTTACCTCGCGTAACCGCTCCTCGCAATTGTGGCGAGCTCGCCGCTTGCCTTGGCGACCTTCCATCATCCTCCCCCTCTTCAAAAGGATTTATCCTCAAATCTAAAATGTCGTAGGGAGATAGATCTGCTACATTGAACGTTGCATTCACACCATATTCGCCTGGCAGATACACCTTATAATTAAGCATTATCATTAATCCTTTCTAACACCTCGAACAGACCATCCCTTCGCGACTGCAACTTGCTCTTTCTTTGATTGGAGAATCTCTCCTTTCTGAAATTCACCCAAACAAATTCCCCTGGATTGAATAGTAGTTGGCGACGTCCTTTGTTTGCAAACCTCCTATTCTGCTCACCCATCTTGACCATGCTCGCCTTAGCTTTCTCATGCATCTTCCTCACGAGCTCGGCCTTTGCTTTTCCATCCTTACTTGCTCGCTCCCTCACAGGTATAGGTAATAAATCCATCGGAGTAGTTGGATTGTACCCATATACAAGCTCGAATGGTGAGCACCCTGTCGCCTTGTGCTCTGCTCGATTGTAGGCGAACACAACAAATGGTAAGAATTCCTCCCATGTCTTCAAGTTCTGGTCAACAATTGCTCGCAGCAACTGCCCAAGCACTCTGTTAACCACCTCTGTCTGCCCATCTGTCTGTAGATGACAAGTTGTAGAGAACATCAACTAGGTTCCAAGCTTACCCCATAACACCCTCCAGAAATGACTGAGAAACTTGATATCTCGATCGCTCACAATGCTCCTCGGAATACCATGCAACCTGACTACCTGCTCGAAAAACAAGTTGGCAATATGCGTGGCATCATTTGTCTTGTGGCATGAGATAAAGTGAGCCATCTTTTAGAACCTGTCGACCACCGCAAAGATTGAGTCTCGATCTGTCTTGGTCCTCGGTAGTCCCATCACGAAATCCATAGAAATATCCTCCCAAAGATAATCTTGTAGGAGTAAGGGCAAATATAACCCATGAGGGTTACTGTGCGACTTTGCTCGCTTGCATGTAAGACACCTTCCACACAATCTCTCAACATCTCACTTCATGTTCGACCAGAAAAAATGTTCCTTGAGAATGCTGCAAGTTTTCTCAACCCCAAAGTGCCCCCATCAAGCCGCCTCCATGTGCCTCCTGTAACAACAACTCGTGAACTGAACAAGAAGGTATGCAAAGCTGTTTTCCTTGAAATAGATAACCATCTTGCCTGAAGAAGTCGCCGAAAGCACCCTGCTCGCACTTATCCCAAATTCTGCCCAGATCCACGTCGCAAGCATAGAGTTCCTTGATGTGCTCGAACCCCAAAATCTTGGTCGCCAAAGTGGACAGAAGAGTATACCTTCGAGATAAGGCATCTGCGACCACATTCTCCTTACCCTTCTTGTACTGCACAACATTAGGGAACATCTCAATGAACTCAACCCACTTAGCATGTCGCTTGTTGAGCTTCCCCTGTCCTCGCAAGTGTTTCAGACTCTCATGGTCGGTGTGGATCATAAACTCCTTTGACAACAAGTAATGCTGCCAAGTATCAAGTGCTCGCACCAACGCTTAGAGATCCTTATCATACGTCGAATAATTCAAGGTCGCACCCCCTAGCTTCTCACTGAAATAAGCAACTGGTCGCTTATCTTGTAACAACACTGCTCCAATCCCAACACCACTAGCATTGCACTCAACCTCAAATGTTTTGCTGAAGTCTGGCAACTTGAGAACTGGTGCTGAGTATAAGCTGTCCTTGAGAAGCTGGAAAGACCCCTCCTCCTGCTCGCCCCAAGTGAAAGCTACCCCTTTCTTGACGAGCTCATTTAATGGTGCAGCCAGCGTGCTGAAGTCCTTCACAAACCTCCTATAAAAGCAACCTGCCAACCCATGAAAACTCCTAACCTCAGACACCGTTGTTGGTCGCGGCCATTCCTTGATCGCCTTAATCTTGCTCGTGTCGACCTCCACCCCGCGATCCGAAACCACATACCCCAAGAAGACCACTTGATTCATGCAGAAAGTGCACTTCTTGAAGTTAGCATATAACTGAGCCTCTCTGAGAGCGAGCAAAACCTATCTCAAATGGTCGACATGCTTGATCATTCCCTGGCTGTACACCAAAATATCATCGAAATAAACAACCACAAACTTCCCAATGAATCCTCGCAAAACATGGTTCATGAGCCTCATGAATGTGCTCGGAGCATTCAACAACCTGAATGGCATAACTCGCCACTCACACAATCCCTGCTTGGTCTTAAAGGCGGTTTTCCATTCATCACTCTCTTTCATCCTGATCTGATGATAGCCACTCTTCAGATCAACCTTGGAAAACACCTTGGCTCCATGTAGCTTGTCAAGTATATCATCTAGCCTAGGAATTGGATGTCTATACTTGATTGTGATCTTGTTTATCGGCCTCGAGTCACAACACATCCTCTAAGTCCCATCCTGCTTTGTCACTAGAATCACAGACACGGCACAAGGACTCAAGCTCTCCTAAATCAGACCCTTGTCTAGCATCTCTGCAACCTACTTCTCAATCTCCCTAGATTCCTCAGGACTGCATCTGTACGCTGGTCTATTCGATATGGTCGCCCCTGGTACGAAATCAATCTGATTCTCGATTCCTCGTACTGGTGGCAACCCTCTCGGCAGTTCCTTGGGAAAACATCCTTGAACTCGCCTAACAGCTTCTGAAGCTCCTCAGGCAAATCTGCAACCCCCTGTGTAGCCAAGCACATGTCTTTACAAACCAAAAATATTAAGGGTTGGTTACCTCTTGCAGCTCGCACGATATCCTTAGCCTTGGTAAAGAAATTCAGCTTGGTGCTCGCCTCCTCGCTGGGTCTGGTCGCTAACTGCTTGCCTGTATCAAGCTCGCCCTTCTGCTTCAACTCTTTCATTCCCTTGTCTATCCTCTCCTGATCCTCTCTGATTTGAGCTGGTGTGAGGGGGGTTAGAACGAGCTTGCGATCATCCTTCTCCAACGAATATCTATACAAGAACCCATCATGGATGACCCTGCGATCATACTGCCATGGTCACCCAAGAAGAATGTGCCCAGCATGCATCGGCACCATATCGCAAGTAACCTGATCAACATACTTGCCAATGGAGAAAGGAACCACAACCTACTTGGTCACCTTAATCTCCCCGCAATCACTTAGCCATTGCAGATTGTATGGCTTTGGATGCCTCTGTGTCTTCAAACTCAACTTATCAACCATCAAAGTGGTCGCTGCATTAACACAACTCCCACTGTCAATGATCAAATTACACAGCCTGTTCTGCACCTAACAATGTTCATGGAAGATATTTTCCCTCTGAACAGCAACCGTGTCATCCTCCTTGACCTGAGTATTTAGAGCTCGCCTTACCACCAATGCCTGAACTCTTGAATCCTCCTCATGGCACTCATCCTTGCTTAAAGCGGGCATGTCCTCGAATTCTTCCTTGCCGGCTGACTCATACTCTCCGTTTGCTCCCATAACCAAAACCCTCTTATTGGGACACTGAGAAGATATGTGACCCATCCTAAAACACTTAAAACATTTAATGTCACGAGTTTTGGTCAGCGCTGAAGTTGCTAGAACCGGAGTCTTGTTCGGCACGCTGGTCTCAGCCTCTTTTCCCTTAGTCGATGCGACCTTCGGCTGCGGCTACTTGCTCTTCATCTCACTGAGCTATTTGAGAACTTCGGTGCTACCTTAGCTTGCTTATTCTTGAGCTGCTTCTCAACCTTGATCGCCATGTGCAACATATCCTCGACCTCAACATAATGATGTAGCTCGACAACATCTACGATCTCGCGGTCCAACCCATGCATGAACCTGACCATGGTCGTTTCCTCGTCATCCTCGATGATACACCTGATCATGGCTGTTTCCTCGACTTGGACGAGCTTTACCTTCTTTTCCTCTGAATAGTTGTGACAATTGAAGATGTGGTCAACCTTGCTCTCCCATTCCAAATAAGCTTCCGGATCAGCCTTTCCCTGGAAGGTCGACATCTTCATCTTTATGCTCCCCAGATTTCTGTCCTGTGTATCTCCTCCCCAGCGACCTCTATTTTCATGCTGTCGCTCAAACTCCTCTTCGTCACCTTGCCGAGCGCTGCCTCTCATCGGACCCCTCCTACTTGGTCGCGAGTGAAACGACGATTCATCTTGGTCTCCTCGACTCTCATCGAGCTCCTTTCTGAAGTCATCCATGCGCTGGCTGATCTTGTTAAACTCATCAGCCATGAATTGCTTGAACTCGTCCAAGCTAAAATTCCCTCCTGGTGCTGCAAACATGATTTATAAGATAGATAAAGCGGAATTGAAATTACCAAACAAAAGTGGCTCTGATACTACTTGATGAGAGAACCCTTAATCAATGAATGTGATTAAGAACCCTTTCACTAACGGAAGAGAAGGAACGTTGATTGGTAATGAAATATGGGCGGCTAATCAACCCAACAATCTTAATTGCTTGAAGAACCAAAAAGATAATTAAAATGAATGCTATTAAACCCTTAAGATGCAATTACCCTAAGAACTTAATAGGGAATTAAATTGATCAAGAATAAAATTTCAAGAACAATAAAATTCAAAAGGGGCGAATTTTCGAAGTAAAATTCGGAAATAAAGCAAAGCTTTAACAATATAATTTATGGGCCAAAAACTGAATTTTACTTGCTATTACATGCCTTTATATAGGCTGAAATAAAGTCCTAATCAAACTAGGAAAGGGAAACTAAATAAAGTAGGAATCTTAGAATAAAAGGAAAACAATTACAATCAGAATCCTAGCACAAATAGGACTAACACTATGCTAAAAATAAGGAAAGTAAATCTGTCCAGATCTGGATTCTGCTCTCCTTTTTCGTCAAGGATTCTGGTTGTCGCCAGCTGTCACAGACGCGTCAACCAAGTCTGTCTGATGCTCTCCAAATCTGCTCGATGTCAATCATGCTCGTCCCGCTCTTGTTCGCCAATCCGACACAATGATAAAGTTATGTCCTCGCCTGCTCGCCACTATCATCCCAAACTTTTCTCGCTACAATCTCGCCAAACCCGTTAACGAGCTTCCTGGCCTTAGCTCGCGTAACCGCTCCTTGCAACTGTCGCGAGCTCACCGCTTGCCTTGGCGACCTTCCATCACAAGATTATGCCAAGCAATTGATAAATGATGAAATTATTACAATCTTATACATAAGAACAAGTAATAATTTAAGGGATCCATTTACAAAAAAACTTGCTAATGAATTAGTAAGTAAGACCATGTTCATAGAGTCATCGGTAATGGAAACCCAATTTTTCTTGGATAACTCCGCTTAAAAGTTCAATAGGCAAGAACAAGTTACCGATTAGTGACGAAAAAGTATTATATTTCTTGTTTGGAAGTACTTAAAAGTTTGGAGGATGTGTTTTAAACGCTTAATAAATTTTTAAGCTACAAAATATGACCAAATTTATTTGATGCTTAAGATGCATCTCACCTATATAAACATAGAGGGTGGTTCCGTGATAAGTGTATTTTATACACTTATTTAGGACTCTTTTCCATACCTAAGTAAGTTAATTTTAAGCATTTTATTGTGACTTGATATATGTTTTTACTATTTTGATAATTCAGGGGCATAGGTGCAAATCTGCTTAAAGTATGAAGTGCAGGGGCTGAATTATCAAAAAAAAAATGGAAACCAATCGCGGCGGCCCAGCACTCAGAATATCAGTGTTGCAGCGCTCGAGCGTCCAAGCGGTTAGTGAAAAATTCAATTTTGGAAACTTGCATCGAAAGCAATCCTTTCGCGATTGGGACTTCCCAAAATCGGGTTTAGAAGAATAATTACCATATGAACACTCCAAAACATATGAGAATTAGTATTTTATTAATATTTATGTAATTTTACTTTTAAAAATAATTAGAAAAATTTTCTATTCTAGGTATTTAAATCCAAAAGTTCTTAAAACTTATGGTTAGACTTTTGAACATCATGTAGAGCTCTTTTAGAGCTGAAGGAGAAGAACTCCAGGTTTTCATCCTTATTTTCTTTTCTTCTCATCGATTGGTTCTATGTTTATAATTAATTCTTGATATTATTTATTATCGATTATGAACAAATTTCATTCTTTTTAGAAGGAAGATGAAACGTATGTTAGACATTATGTTTTAATGAATTATTAATATTACAAGTATTGTTGCATGAATTTGCTTGTGCTTTCTTATTCTTAATGCTTTCAGTATGCTGATCACTTATTGAATTAATCACTGAATACAGGTTTATACTCGAAAGGGTGAATCTCGGTTGAGGCCTAGAAAACACTATTTTAGGGATTACTTAGTCGGACGGCCTTTGAACCTAAGATAATTGCTCTACTAGAATCTGTGGTTAAGGAGTCTATAATTTCCTGGTTGTGTCTTAGGGACATTTAATCGATGGTTGACTACTTCACCCGATCGGAGTTGTAGGCTAATTTTGATTCTTGATTAGTAAATTTAGGAATTGATCTTGTGATATTGATGTTCATCATGCATAGTGAATGACTACGAAAAATCAGAATTCTAGGATCCTTTAATTAATCATATTCACCACTTCTCAAGTAATTTACTTTCGTTTGGTAATTTATGTTATATTCAGTTAATCAACTCACGTTTCGATAGTTCAAATAAATTAAGTGTTGTTATAATTACAGTAATCAATAGAATTAGAACTAGTCCATGTGGGTATGACATCCTATTTCATCACTTTGCTACTAAAACACGATAATGTGCCCTTGCGATTTTATACGTACTTTTCACGCGCTTCATGCCGCTCTGATCAAAGATTCGAGGATTAATCTTTATAAATGTTTATGAAAATTAGGAGGAAGCACATGGCCATAAGAGTGCTAAAACAAGGTTATAAATATGAATCTTCAGGAGAAATTGGAAGGCCATGTATTTAATGTTTTCGATTTTAACACAAGGAAAGATTGTTCAATCGCTCTAGACATCATTCATTTTGTTAAAACTTTAAAATACTTAAACTAGAAGAAGATTAAAGTCGAGAGACATCTTTCTTTATCATCTAAGTGGGGGATTGTTGAAAATTTATGGTTAGATGATAATGTTAAGAGATTGAAATGAGTTGTATTTTTCAAATATGATTACTATCCTATATTTTGAAATTTGTCTGAAAGAGTTGGAACATTTTTTGAATCGTTCAGAACGGTATAGCGGAAATATAGCGCTATAGCTGTGACAATTGTAATATTTCTTTTGAATTTGAAAAGGCACGTTTATTGACGAATAGTGCTATAACGACTTTTTAGCGCTATAGCGATTCGAAGCGCTATAGCGAACGTCTGTCACATTTTTTCGGTTGCGACCTTTGATTGTGACTTTTGGAAAGAGGTTTGATGGGGCCTATAAATTCAATTTTTCCGAAGTATTTTGGGTATAACTTAAAACTCATTTCTACTCTCTCTCTCTCTCTACAACTCTCTTAAATTTTTACAAGTACCTCCGAAATTGCTGTTCGTCAATTCTTGGGTGCAAACTTAATCCTAAATGTGTATTGTTGTTATCACTGTAGCAAAATAGTGGGGTAATAATCACTTTAAGGACAGTGATATTTTCACGAAAAATCTTCAAATCCCTCATATTCAAACCACTCTTATAGCAACCCTATTGGCGAGCCAGTTTAGCCGAAGGCGGACTAGCTACAGAATGTTGACGATATGACTGAAATTTCAAAAGCACCCAATCGCCCACTTCTCCGAGCTTGGGTCGGCATCTCGCGTAGTATGACTACCATTTCAAGCACAGCAAAATGGTTGATCAAAGAAGCTCGAGGCAAGTCGTGGATCGCAAGAG
>JAOWAN010000051.1:11796883-11809933 GCA_028566635.1 Lobelia cardinalis | reverse complement strand
AGAGAGAGAGAGAGAGAGAGAGAGAGAGAGAGAGAGAGAGAGAGAGAGAGGATGTAACGAGCATTGTCTAGGTAGGTCCGAAATTAAATTCGTAGAAAACAATGATTTTAGGATCTGAGAATTTCTCAGAAAGGTTGCAATAAAGAATAGTTGCATTTAGAAAAAATTAGTGACATTGTAACCCTTCGGAGATGCGAACAATAGAAAGTAATTCCAACTGTATTTTTCTTTTTCCTTTTTTTTGGGTTAACTTTTTTTCCACAACAATATTGAAACCAAATATATATATATATATATATATATATATGTAGGGTCTTATTCTGCTACAAATCATAAATATCGTACAAATATACGAACCAGTTGTATCTCAGTATATTTTTTTTTGTATCTTAACCATATTTTTGTTGTACCGTACAAAATAACTAAAATACGAAGATACAACACAAATGTAATAAGATAAACTAAAATACAACAAAATTAACGAAGATACAACAAAAATGTACTAAGATACAACTGGTTCGTACATTTGTACCATATTTGTGATTTGTACATGATCATTTTCCTATATATATATATATATATATATATATATAATATAAATCAAGACCGATTCTATGCTCATAATAGTCATTATAACAGTAAAATCGATCTTTCAATCTAAACTCTTAAAACAAAAAATCTCAACCTTTCAATATTAAAATACATCTGAATAAATTACAAACTAATAAAAGTACAAATACTTACTAAACTATAAATTATCAATAAAAATATATAAAGTAAAAATAGTAAAAATTAAACTCATTCATTCAATCGAGTAATCAAACTCATTCAAAATTCAATCGCATTTTCTTTCTTGTACCGTGCTCTCAGGCATGAGCACAGACATGCACTAGTTTACTGTACACTCGGACATAAACACAGAAATACACTAGTTCTTCGTACATCTAAGCAAATCATCCATTTTTTTATCTCATATTTTGTCATTACAAGGAAACTCTATAATTTTTTAACTACGACGTTTCATATCCAAAATCGTTCAAGAATTTTTCTTGAGTTTTGAAATTATATTAATCCTTATGGTAAAATACTTTCGTCATATGGTAAAATCGTTACTTCAAAAATTTATCAATTTCAATATAAGAGCCAATATATTTCAGTAATAACATTTCACCTAAAGTAAGAGTCGAAATTAAAATTAGTACACAAGTCCAGATGGTATATAGAGCTTTCATGTGCTCCTAGCAAGGAGCACTCGCAAGTGGGTTCACTCTCCCATTTTTTTTTTTACATAAAATGAATATTCAACCTCGAAAAAAGAATATTGTTAAAGTGAATATTTCGTTTGAATTAAATGAACACTATAAACGTTGAATTAAATGAATAATACAACTATCAAAAATGAACATATCGCTGAACTAAATGAATAATATCATAAAATAGAAAATCAATAATAACAGTAACACATTGTAAATGAACATTAAGTTATAGAAAATGAACATTTATCATAATAAAAATGAACAATGAGTTACAACCGATTCCTAAAATCACGGAATCAGTTATAACCGATTTCGTAATTTATGAAATTTATCCCCTCACTTGCCTAATGAGTGTGTGTATCTCACTAATCTTGAAGGGAGCTTCTTCCTAGGAGTTCATAGGAGCTCTATATAATTTACCAAATAAACAAGAGCACTGAACCCACGTGTTGAATGAAAAATGGCGCAGTAGTTGAGATGATAATTCAATCACCAAAGTTGAACTCCAGTCTCAAATATTGGGAGCCTGCATTTTACCCAGTAAGTTTACATTCTCCTCGAGGACAAATGCATTGTTGTTATTCAGTTGAAACTGTCCATCTAAATGACACGCTAAGTTTGTAAATGCTAAACTTTCCAGCAAATGGGTTCACGCTTATGTGTCGTCGTGCAACTAAATAGCAAATTTTTTCTCTTACAACACGTACTTAACTTTCCTTCTGTATATCCGAGGCAGATCCAGATGGGGTCGAATGCGATTGGCCGATTTCACCGCAGCAAAAAAAATCCCGAATATTAGTAATTTTTTGCCCAAAAAATGGAAGCTTTCCCCACCAGCCCCTTTCAATTGTCTTCTCCATTGAATTCCGTCGCCCTTGTTGTAACTTAAATTTTTTTTTCTCAATACTTCAAAATAATGACATCATCTTATGTATAAATTATTATAACATTTATCTTTATTTTTAATTTTTTTTTGGATCCGATCCACGAGTCTCCTCGTCCGGCCCAAAATTTTCTTTGGGAGCATCCCCGTATAATTTCGCCCGGATGAAGCATCCCGGCTCCACCCAGGCTGTGTATATCAATCAGTTTCATTCATAAATTTTGCAAGCTGAGTTTTCAAGCAGAACTCTTTAGGTCGATGGATAGATGCGATTTACAGCTTCTTTAAACCAGATAGCATTCCTTTGGTCAAAAAATGTAAAAAAAATGTTTGTGCGGGTGCTATGTACAATAAGAGAATTTTGAGAATAAGAACTATTACTACCATAAGAGAGAATTTCTGAGATAACTGCATCATAACAAGAGACAGAAGTAACACAAGGTTGAGAGTTCATACTTGTACAATGGCAACATTTCGCATAGTAATACTCTTAAAAAATAACTGCTTGTTTGTTCCAAAAAGAATTAAAGTTATTTCAAGATAAACATCTACTTTATTGCAATTTAAAGAAAATATGAAAAAAAAAAAAAATTAAAGAAAAGCACAGAAAAGAAAAAGTTGTCAAATGAAACTTCAACTTTTAGAACCAGCTATAGCTCCAGCTTTTAGAACCAGACCAATACTGATGGTCAGAAGTGACCACCATTTCTTCTGACTTTACATATCATCTGATTGATCTTAAAGTTCTAAATTTGTTCTCTGAAAATTCCAGTAGAATCTCAACCAAGACAAGAATCTTACATATGTTACCATGCACAAACCAGTAAATACTTCAAAATTTTAAACTCATTCCATTGCCATGATTTACTTGGAATCGGCTGCATAACTTTTTTCTTTTTATGTCATGATTTCGTGGGATCAGAGTATAAGACTCGTCATTTCCCATTATATTCGATACAATACAACGAGCAACACTTGCTCAGTGTAGCAAAGGCAGAGAACCTCTCTCATAAGGTTCAACTTCGACAATAGTTACCAAGAAGCATTAGTCTATGCACTATCTATTGTTATGGACCACACACTAAATTCATGGACGATACCAACTTGGGTAGAAATTAGTAGATCACCTCAATCAATGTGCATGAATAAGGAACTATAGAGACCATTCGTGTCTTCCTAACAATTAGTGAAGGAAGAATTTGCAACAGAGAAAGAGTTAAGACTAAAATTTCTGACCACATATAGTGGCAATACATCAATGCCATCCATGCTGGTAGGTGATTACACCACCAGTTATGGATGCCGGAGTGGCAAGGGAAGCTTGTCCCGATCGGGTGGTTGGGTAGGGTTGTTATCACCATAACTATTATTGGGACAGAGTAATAGAGTTCCATATTAGTTTTGGCTACGTGGCATAGTAGAGAACACATATTTGAGTATAACTTGGGCCAGTTCATGACTTTTCTGCGGATAGAATAATCTGAGTCTTAGATAAAGATGTACATAAACCTACGTATTCTAGAGTATTACATGTTGGGGCAGTGATCAAATCTCCCAAAACAGGGATATGGCAGGCATTTTTATAAGTTAAAGCCATTTATTTGTTTCTCAAGATAAACTTACACTTTCACAAGCTTTTACTGTACTAGGGTTGAGTAAAAGTGAAGATGTGAGATTTACCTGTGCCTGTAATAGTAAAGAGAGTGCCAATAGAATCACTGGATCATGGTTACCATAGACAGACTAGTAAGTAGCAAGACAACATTATCTTACACAGTACTAGGGTTGTAATCCACCCGAGCTCGAACCAGCTTTGAGTTTTCGAGCTCGAGCTCGTTGAGAATTTCAAGTTCAATCTTTATCGAACTTGAGCTCGAGCTCAGAAACTTTGTTCGAACTCGAGTCAATTCGAGTATCGAGCCATTAGCGAGCAACTCGACTCTTATCGAGCAAAGCTCGAGTTGGGCCAATTCTTTTTTACTGGATAAATTCGAGCCTTATCGAGCCGAGCTTGATATGGGACCAATATATGTATATATATATTTCTGTATTACTTCGAGCCTTATTGAGTGGATTGGAGCCTTATCTAGCTGAACTCGCGAGCTTGAACGAACAAACGAGTCGAACACATTCGGCTCAAAACACCAAACAAGCCAGAAATCACCTTCGAGTTCAACATGAACTGAGCATTGAGCTCTTTCGAGTTTGAGCTTTTTCGAGCCGAACTCAAATCGTGTAACAGCCCTAGGCTTATTGTTACTAGTTGACCACAATAATTTTTTCAATGATATTCCTCAATAACAGAAACCCTACACACACGTTGCTATATCATACTCAAGGTACAAGTACAACAACATAAGTGGCCAGACCAAACTAGTGTAAAATAGCTGCTGACTCCAACCACAAGAGTGAGTCCCAAGTTGTAGTTGAGTTTGTTCCCAAGCCGGGAGGGGGGGGGGGGAGAGGGGGGAGGAGGAGAGGAGGAGGAGGAGGAGGAGGAGGGGATTACCTCAGAAGGTGGATTATATCGAGGCTAATCTACCACGCACAAGTCACTTTACGGACAAACCCAAAAAATTAAAAATGGTAAAGTCTAATCGAATAATATTCTAGTAACTAAACTGCAGACCAACTTTAAAAGCTTCACCGTGTTCCTAATCAGAAATGAAAGAAGGGAGGGGTTTGAAAGTATCAAATAGATGTGGTTGTATCAAATAGATATGGTTCTGATACAATTTTTATATCCTAACCAGCCCAAATGAATACTTTAATTATAGTTAGAACTGAAAAGGCTAAAGTGATTTTTGAACTGGTGGCACGACTATACATCTTTCTAACATCAGAGCAGGAATATTCCTACAAATAGTGGAATCTAATGGAGCATTTTCTCTACCAGAAAGGCTAAAACCATCGTCACCCTAACCCAAGTCAGCCTAACAAATACTTGGACGTATGAAATAGGTTTACACCCCCCCCTCCCCCGGCTAGGGCGGGCAATTTGTGTACCCATAGGTTTATCGGGTTTTCTTCATAAAGTTTTTATTATGTAAGAAGTAAATTAAATAAACCTAATAAACCCAATAAAGCCATGGATACACAAATTGTCACCCCTACCCCTGGTCATGTTGCACTGGTGACACCACTATACGTATTTTTAACATCACGCTCTATTCCTACACCTCTTTGTTAACCTGAATTGAGCACTGCTCACAAATGCTTCTTTTTTTTCCCTTTCTTCTTCTTCTTCTTCCTCTTCTTCTTCTTCTTCTTTTTTTTTTTTTAAGGTGAGGCGAGCACGTATACTGATGCAAATTTTCAAAATATGCAAATCACCCCCTCCATGCCATGAACATTTATCTTTACCTCTTCGTTGAAAAGTTTAATATGCTCAAAGGTAGATGAACTACCCCTTGATTGTAACAAAACTAATTAATTGCATTGATTTTTAAAGAAGTACTCCCTCCATTCCAGATAAAGACTCCATGTTTGAAAACAGATATTTTTTATTTTGTACTTTTAGCACTCTATATCTTTTACAAATTGTACTAGAATTAATTTTCTTTCCCTCCAGTATATGATAAAACAATCATATTTAAAAGTAAACAAATTTTTTTTAGGAAAAAAGTAAATATTTATAAGTTAATTTTTGAAAGTGGACACATTTAATGAAACGTCCCAAAATGGAACAATGGACTCTTTGCCCGGAACGTAAAGAGTAGCATAATCAATGTGCTCTTAATAAATGAGGCCTGAAGAATGTTTTTGTAGTTAATTTCATTGTACTACGGTTTCTTAAAACAGTATTAGAGCTTTCCATATTACTTTAAAGATTGCTTCGTCCTGGATCAGCCACCATTGCCCCCTACTGGATATCACAATCTTCATGCTAGCTATGTTTTGCTACATAAAGTGACGCATCCTCCGATGCTACTACCATAAATGACTTCACTACCAAGGTTCCACCTGCTATTTTAGTTAACGCAGCAGCACAAAACAGAATGTATAGTTGTTTATATATAATATGTCCTTCGGATTGAGTAGACACTTCACTATGATAAATGTGGAAATAGCATGGCAACTTCATGAATCTGTTGTTTATGAGATCATCGTTAAGATCCTCAATAGCTACTTGCCACTTTCAGTTTTCACACACATATATATATATATATATATATATTCACTATGTCTTATAGTGACACCTAGACTGTAGTATCAAGATCCCTTGAGTGGTATCTATTGTTTACTATGCATCCCGCAAACATATCTACAAAATTTCAAAAAATAAAGGGACAAATTGAATTGATTTTCCTCTAAAGAATAAACATACCAAATAAATGCTTGCTTTGTGGAGCTAATACATTAGGAGCCTGTTCTTCGATCAACAGAAATTTCGACCACATTCTCTCCTGGTGTTTTTATTGGCAAAGGCAAGTCCACGAGCATGTTCGGAGGAGCAAAATACATGTGTAGTGACATTATGCAGATAATGATACCCAAAAAGAGCTGCAAAATAAAGACGGGGAAAAAACAGGCAGTTACAGAATTAGATAGAACTTGGAAAAAGACAACAGGGCAATTTGACATTGTGCTGTTTTTAGCAAAAATACATCAGTAATGCTCTTATAATTAATTGTAGTTAACTGTTAGTTTGATATTGAAATTTCAAGACTAAGTAGTTTGAATAGTTACTTTTGGATAATAGGAAAGTGAACGAGAAAAGAAAAAGTAGGTTGTAATTCTTAATATAATACTAGAAGATATGATGTTATTTGAAAGTTGGCAAATCGTCTTTGAGGGATGATTTTCGAAGTTTAGGGGCTTTAAATCCACCTATCACTTTATAATGGTAATAGATACAGCAGTGCTGCAGTAACAAAATAATTATAGTGGCCCAAAAAAGAAAAGAAGACCAAGAGTACTTAAGAAAAATGGAGAGCAAAAACTTTCCACAAAACAGAAGATACACTAAAAAGTACCACTCCACATCTTTTACACTTCTAATTACCAGAACAAGGGAAAACGTTGGAGGAACGAAGGAAATATAAGATCATCTAATGGACATTAAAGCAAAAAAATTCATATAAGAAAGAAAAAGAAAACAATAATAGCAACAAGCAGCGGAAACACATAAGTAGTAATAATTTTATGTGAAGATACATCCCATGTCAAAAATAATGATCGAAGTACTCAAAATGTCGACAATTTTTTAAATGCAATTCCTTTTACTAGGGATTTCCCAAAAAAAAACATAATTTCTCTGCGATAAAACTGGTTTTAAAATTACTGCTGACAGTAATAACACTAAGTTGTTAATGAGACGGTAAAAGAGAAGAAGTTTCATCATGGAACCTCACCTGAATTGTTGGCTTGAATGTGAAAAGGAATACAGATAAAATCATTGTGAGTAACATAGCCATTGAGGTCGAATATACCTACAGGGAAAGAAAAAATGCAATGAACAACTTTCCACAAGTATAAAAGAGGAACACATGGCTCAACAAAATACAAAGAATAAATGAGTACTTATCAATTTGGCATATAAGCTAACCGCGGATTGCCTGCTGACAGTTTTAAGTCTAGTTTACTCTACGTTAGCTCTAATGCAGTTGGTGCCCATAACTTCATTACAGTGAGTGAGACAGAATTTTTATACATCTCGCACTTTCTGCAATAACATGTTAATTCAGTAGTTCTTACTCTTTGGAGGGAAAGGAGCAAATATAGGCATTGGCAGATCAAGGATTTTGAGTGAGAGCATGCAAAAATAGTGCCAAGAATGTTATTTTCTCGAATACAAAGAGTCACAGAATTTTTTTAGGACAATATGAAAATCAACTTTGAACATATATTTTGGTAGTTTAAGTAATGCAATTGATAAAACACTGGAGTCTGAACTGAAAGAAATATAATTATACAAAAAACAGTAGTACAAAACGTTAATCATATTAACTTTTCTGGTGCATGCAATGGTCGAAGTTTAGGTACTCTATGGACAGAACAAGCCCAACACAGAACAAAATGAACAGAGATTAAGAAGAAAGCGAAGTCAAAAAGTCAGCAAGGAAATTAGACTGTTTATTAGCCTTCTTTTTCTTCCTAAGCAGTTGAAACTATTAAGTTTTATGATGTACCTCCTTCCAGCTATAGAATAACAGAATACCATAGATAAAATTTTTTTTTTTTTTTACATTTCCAGATCAAGAAAGTGAATGGCCTTGCTTCTAGAGATCTGAGAATCAGCATCCCTCGTACTTTTCACTTACTGCTCAATTTAATTAGTTCCCTTCATCTATGTGCTTGTTCTAATACTCATATGGACCTCAAATTCGAAGTCCGTGCATAAGTTGAAAACATAAATCCACTTCTAAGTGTGCCTGACTGCGAGGTAAGACATTGGTAAAAATGATCTAAGGATGGAATTGATGAGTGAATTGTATGATAGACTAGAAGTCATTCAACAAGAATAGTCCAATGAGGTGTTATTCTGATATAAAGAGAGTAATGGGGATGATAAAGCAAATAAACAGATACTTAAATGAAGGAAAAAAAAGAAGAGGAGATACCTTTACAATGTTGTCAGCATATTTCATTAACCAAGAAACCAGAAGACCAGTTGAACCAAGATTTAACACCACCATCCATGTTGTGATGCTGTAACCATTAAAAAGGCGTTGCCACCAGGGTCCTCTCTCAAAGCTTCCCCTAAAATCATCCGCGAGAAGTCGTGCCATGTTAAACAAAGCACCAAACCTGAAATGATAATATTCTATTCTTCAGTTGAACAATTTAGTGGCAAAACTCCACTGCATCAATCAAGTTTCAACATCACAAGTCTAACAGCCAAATGTCTGGACTTTGACCCACAAAGATCAGTTTGTGCGTAGAGTTAACCAGTAGGATTTGTATAACACATAGTTTCAGAAGAATGCTCTTACTGTTCAAGCCTCAAATATCAATGCCTTGCAAAGCAGTCAAACTGAGCAAAAACTCGAACCATATTTAACAATCTTTTCCTGACTATACTTTCTGTTATGCTCTGATCTCATCAAGAATGAGTGGAGCATATATCTTTTGGAGGAAATGTTCATCTCCAACATATCATTTATGTATTCAATGGGAACCTACCATCAAACTTCCAAAACCTTTTGTCACAAGTTGAGATGAAGTTTTACTGCCATACCATACCAAGAGCTGGAGTTTGATGTACACCAACTTCAGTTGAACCTCATTAAGGTCCCAATTAACATTTTTAGATCTCAAATCTCCCCCCCCCCTCTAAACTAATTCCTACTCAACTGTTTTCACTCACACCAACTCAATTGCTCTGTATTTCTTTCTTGTGAGGTATGCTGTTTTAAGGCAAGGGGATTATACAGGTCCACAGGAAAATAGTACAAAGCACAGGACAAATTCAATAAGAATGGACAACTGATGACTGCCTCAACAATTGACCTTGATGGTATATGGTTTTAGATTCTCCATTCTAATTGATGGTCTTGATCATATTTAAAATAATTAACTTAGTCAAATTAACTTGAACATCATTTGAATTAACAGTTTCATGGTAAACAAGCAATCTCTTCTAAGGTCAATCAAAATTAATAAATAAATAAAAATAAGATAAGTCTCTTCAAAAGAGATTGTAAATACTATGTTACCTTGACCTTCATTTTTACTAAAATACCTGTGTCTACATGACACAACAATGGTGTGATTGTGGTGTAGCATTATTACACCACATTTAGTGTGTATTCTTACAATTTTGGATCCTACAAGACTACACCCACACCCACACCCACACCCACACCCACACCCATACCCAATCCTCATAGCCGAGTCACGAAAGCATTGGGGCATGCAATATTTAATCCTAGTATGTGTGTGCATACTGCATAATCTAATGATCTCGGTTTTGGGATAAGTCACAATGAGTTGTTTGAGCTCAAAAAAATAAGGGACCTACGTGTATAGTTGGACGTTCTGCCAATACAAGCTATCATTATTCTTCTTCATCAGGAACTCTGTATAAACCCCGGCCAGTGCTGAAAGACAAGCAGACAGTACCCCCAACATGTACCCCTGGATTGGAGATGAAAAGAGAGAGTCGCAAGAAGCCTCTCCACATCCTTTAACCTATATCAACAAAAGATAGATGCCGTATGAGATATAGCTTAGCTACATGTGCATTTTGAGATTTTTATTTAATTAACCCTATAAAAGGGCAATAATCAAGCCCAAAATTGATTGAAACTTGATGCCCAAGTAGAGAAAACAGCACAAAACAAATGTCGGAGCACTGACCCAAAATCAATTGGAAAAGTTTTATACATCATAGTGCTCCGCTGACAGACATTAAACAAAATCAGATAAAACCACACAAATTTTAAATACTATTTAGACAAGGACTAATCCTACATCAACCAAAGGAAGTGCACCAAAAGTGCACAAAAGCCTTGTTGGCATATTTTAACTGGGGTGTTTTTTCTAGCGATACAATCCATAAAATTTTTAGACAAATCAAGTTGAGCCAACAACACTTTTGTTCAATTTAATTCATTTCTCATGGTGGATGTAGCATTATTCTTAGCCAAGTTAACAGGCTTTGTTTAGCTGTATCAACAGAGAGCCTGGAATGATCTGGATCCTCTTAGGTAGTGCTACATCCTTCACATATTTCTCTCCAAAGTTATCTGATATGGTTGGGTAACAACCTCACAAGAGTTCATGAAAGAATACACCCAGCAAACACTCCATCTTCTCTTAAACACCTTATGCCCCTATTTCGTTTCCAATAACCTAAGTCCCACTGAAGGTAAAATTTAATGGAGGACATGTAATGGATACACGAAGCATAAGATAAATTTAAGTAGGATATTCCAGTAGCACCTGACTTGTGGTTGTTCCAACAGCCAACAAAACAATTGCCATCCACTGCAAATTAGAAAGCTTCCTCCTCAAGAACATCCTAAATGACAGGAAGAAATATATGTCACAAACTTTGGTGATAGAATTCTAAGAAATTCAACCAAAAAGGAAGTATAGTTTCCAAAAGTTTACAGAAATGAAATCTTAATCTAAATTCAGAAATGCTGTTCGATTAACTCGACAAAATGACCAAGTAAGCGCACCTGAATAATATGCCAGTCGTGACAATTTTCAAATTTCCCATTATCTGATACGTGGATGTATCAACATATGTCAAGGTGGCGAATTGAACATTATTGTGGATAAGGTAGATGATAGAAGGGATAGGGTATAAACGAATACTCTTCCATTCAGTTGTCATCCTCGGAGAAGGCGATTGCTTACATTCTCTCCAAAGAAATATACTAGAGACAAGAAGCTGCATTTAAGAGTAATCAAATTATGAACCTAAAGGGAAAACATTGAAAGGAAATATTGTCAAAATGAAGTTAAAAAATAAGAATCCAAAATGACTAGAAACGCATCAATGGATTTTTCCTAGCCCGTGACCATCTTTTAACCCTTTTTATTGGAAGCTAATTATTACAACCAAAGATCTAAAAATCACGATTCATTCGATAACTATACAGAGCTAAGTACCTTGAAAACTTCAGCAAGAAAAGGAACAGTGGCATAGTCATATTTGTATCCCCCATTACTCTGTGACAGTGTAGTCAAAATCCCCTGCCATGTAACACATTAAGTTAAAACCATAAATAGAATGCTAGTAATGATAGTATCATGAAATAATACTCCATATATTTCTTTCTGAAACATATTAGCAGGCATACAGAGCCTGAACTTTATAGCAGCAGTGTACCGCTATGACTACTGTATAACACACAGTTGGACCTGGCTATCCACTCTATAGCAGTCTCCATAAGGTTACAATTCCTACGACTTAAATGATTGAAAATTCATCAGAAAAACCAGGGCAGAAAAGAACTAGGTATAAAGGCTACAACACTTCCTATGTGCGGCCTGGAGCCCAACCTCTATGTTAAAAGTAACAAAAGGCAGTTGACAATTGAGCTAGTGCTCATTGGTGAAGACATAACAACTTACTCCAATTATATGCACATATTCTTGATTATACACTCAAAATTACCTTTACAAGAATGATTAATCTATATAAGTTCTTAAGCTCCACATCAAATACACTAAAACCTGCTAACGACAAAGAGCAGGACTCTGTACTATATTAGTATAATTGTAAATTGAACACCCTGCAGTTACATATTAGCTTTACACTTGGTACTTGTTTGGTTCTCTAGAATAACCATTCTTTTCAATGTCATTCTAATCACCATGAAACGAAAACTCTCCTGTATACCAAATGAATACTTATATCAACCAAACATCAATAATTACTCTCACCTGTCCCAGAATGGAGGTCATTTTTTTCAAAGAATATATTCCAAACTATTTCCCTTTTATAATGAAGTCACTTAATTAACCTTGGGCTACTCATGTCTCGGTGTCCGCTTGCAATGCAATTACGTTGAGACTAAGGCTACTTATGTGTATATGACTCAAATCAACTCAACTAAGCCTTGGTCCAATTTCTTGGGGGAAGGGTGTTTATGTGTGCTACTAAAATAAAGAAGTGTTCCATCGATTCCACTATTCAAAACGAGTAAAAATTAAACTACTTCCTCCATCCCCAAATGAGTATCATTCTTCTATAGCAATAGTTTGTCTCAACATGAGTGCCATTTTGCTTATAATTTACAACATTCAGACTAGCATGTTCAAATGTGCACTTGCAGTGACATATGAACACCACTAGTACTTCTATTTATATATGACTGAAATTGTTTAAAAATCGACTTAAATTCTGAGAAAAACTAAAAAAAAATTACTTAGGCTCAGATCACGAGTCAAATATATCACAACATTTGAATATCTCAACATCAAACATATTTCATATATTTTCATTATCTTACT
>JAOWAN010000051.1:11772471-11787910 GCA_028566635.1 Lobelia cardinalis | reverse complement strand
TATCTTACTCAAATATCACCCAACATCACAAATAAATATCAAACACTTTTCATCTATTACCCCTATCCATACACTCTAACAAATCAATTCAAACATTTCACATCATATTCTCTCTCCTCTCTCCTCACATTCAAACATTTCACATCACATTCAAATCTTTCACATCATGAGGGCAATTTAGTCTTTTAGTTTATAAACTCATATCATCTCATATTCAAATAGTGAACAGTGCAATATTATTATATATCATCATATATCGCATTTCTGATCTGACCCTAAATTACATCATTCTCATCATGGTTCCAGTTTCCAAATAAGGTGTTCCTTTAACGGTTTAAGGCCTTCAAAATAGTACTCTCTCCGTTCCATAATAGTAGTCATTTTAAAAGTTAAAATTTATTCCAAAATAATTATCCTTTTAAGATTTTTAAGAAATTTTTATATATACTTTCCTAAATTACCCTCTTACTTTTCTAATTACCAATAATCATTAATTGTTCTTTATCTCTTTTCTCATTTTTTTTGTTGCTCACTGATATCAAGGACTGTGTCTTTACTAATCCAGTTAGACCCGGGTCACGCACCTAGCATTGGTGGGTGAGTCTCCTAACGAGAATTTTCTGCATACGATGAGACTCGAACTCGAGACCTTCCTTAAGCGAATCCAAGCCGCTTACCACTTGGACCAACCCCCGTTGGTTTATCTCTTTTCTCATTAATAAAAAGAGACTATTTAATTAGAGTAAATTTATCAATGTAAATTATTTCTTAATATATGTGAATAAGTCTAAAAGATCCACTATTATGGAACGGAGGGAGTACTCCTTCCCTTTTAAAATAGATAATTTTTTAGAAAATTTTTTTTATCTTAAAATGATTGATATTTTAAGATTTTTAGGCCTTTTTTAGTCATATTTTCTTAAGTTAGTCTCATATTCTCCCTACTACTCATGATCATTAATTATATTTACCTCTTTTATCATTAATAAAATACATTATTTATTACGGGTGAATTTGTCAATATATATTGCTCCTTAATAAATGTGCACAAATTAAAAAGATCATCTATTTCGGGACGGAATAAATTATTTTATCCGTCATAAAATTAGTGCATATTTTTAATTTATTTTAATCAATTTAACTGTTTATTTATTAAAAATTTATATTTTATAAAATAGGTAAAAGTATTTTTGATTGATTATTTAGTATTCTTATGTTCATTAAAATACTTCTTTAAGTTTAAAATATGATTGGTATTTTGTAAAATATATATATATATATATATATTAACACTCATTCTGAAAGAAAAAAAATACTTATTATTCAAGTCAATGATCCAAAGTTAATTAATTACTACTATATTTGTTCTAAAATGAATATCAAAATTTATTTTTAATGATCAAGGACATTCTTTTTAGGGACAACTTCATAAATGGTTCCTGAATTTTGGTCAAATCTATGAGTGGTTCCTAAACTTAAAAAAACAATATAAATGGTCTAAATTTGTAAAATCGGCTCATAAATGGTCTCTGCCGTTAATTGTAGGTTAAATTGACTGTTATTCAAGGGCAATTTAGGAAATTCACTTTTGTATTTAAGGATAAAAATATAATTATAAACTCATCATCTTCTTCCCTCTACATAGCCACCACTACCACCACCAAAAACCACCACCATAACTCAAAATTAAAATTTAAAAGTGAAGTCCAAGGTGGCCAAGAAGAAAAGATGCCACCACCACCCAAGAACCTCGAACCAGAATACATAGAAGACTCGAAGGAGAAGCTAAAGAGCTTGAAGGAGACTGTCGAGCGACGGCAGCAGGTCGGCTCATCAATTTGTTGTTCCACTACCAGATCAGGGTTTTCAAATCGAGCTTTGGGTTTTCAAACTCAGATCTGAGAAATCACTAGCCATGGCCGGCGAAGCAGTGGTCATTGAAACCCAGATGTATTCCTGAGTTTCTCTCCCTCTCTCCTCTCCCATCGATCTCTCTCATCTTTCTCTTGTATACAGGTGAGACGATCTCCACTTTGGAGAACGAACGGGAGAGAGGAGAGAAGTGGGTTTCGGTTGGTGATTATGGGGGTTTTAGAGGAGCCGACAATGGTGGACTCGAGCAAGGAGAAAGGGAAGTCAGCGGTGGTGGTGCTACAATTTTGGTGGGTAAACTGCTGCAGAGGTAGGAAGGGAAACAGAGAGAGACGAGGCGAGGAGGAAGGGGCACGCTACCAGATTTTTGAAGATGGGGGCTGCAGGATTCAATGGTAGGTGGGAAGGGAGGGAGGTGGGTTGGGCAGCCATGGGCGGTTCCAGATCTGAGGCTTACATGGTCTCTTCGATTATGAAGTCCATAACCCCTTCCTCCATTCATTAGGTCTGTATGCAATTCTGGGAGAAGACACCAACCTTTGTGATGTTCCCAGATCTGTTATTTTGATTTGGAAGGAGGAAGAAGGAGAATTTTGAATTCTCATTTTTGCCCTTGAAATTAGTGAATTAACGATCAACTAACGGAGGGACCATTTATGAGCCAATTTTATAAACTTAGACCATTTATATTACTTTTTTAAGTATAGAGACCATCCATAGATTCGACCAAAATTCAGGGACCATTTATGAAGTTGTCCCTTCATTTTAGTACGGAGTAGTAGAGTACATCGATTAAGCAAGAAATATTATTTTGAAATTACTACATTTGTCTTTTGCAGTTATTTTGCTCTAAAATACTTCTTCCACCATTTTGAAATCAACATTATTTTTTTCTCGATTAAAAAGTTAACATGAGATTTTATCAAATTGATATCAACAATATTTTCTATAAATTCAAAACAACATGTAATTTATTTTAAATAAATACTTGATCAAATTAACATATTTTAGGACAGAGCTAGCCTATAGTATGTTTTAAAATATATATATTTTTCCCCTCCCCTCTCCCCTATCCACCCCCCCCCCCCCCAACCCCCCAACTTTTTACTGGTAATAATAGGAAGTTGTAACGTGATTGTTTTGCCTTTTTTTGAGTCCCATGCAAAAATTTGAACCAAACAAGAGAACATAAACATAAAACAAAGGGAGATGATAAGGAACTAATAAACGGCTCAGCTAACTGGACGGCCAACACTAATTTAACAAAACCAATCATCTGCCTCGCTCTCAGCAAATCCGCGACGTTGTTTCTGTTTGCTCACAGTTTATCCGTTAACAATATGAGGTTTCCATTTCCTATCCATCAAATTCACCAATTCCTACATCATAAAAACATCCATACTGTGTGCCAGCTGAGAGTCGATACTGTGTGAAAATGGCAGAACTGCACATGGAAACGGTGGAGAATATAACGATCGATAAGGAAAATATAGATGACCAAGATGAACAAAAAGAGAGGGAAGAGCATGCGGACAGGGATAAATTATTTCTCAGACAGCTGAATATGATTGTCATACTTTCATTTCTGTCATTACCAGCCGAAGAATGCTTGGAATTTCAGGATCAAGAAAAATTAGAGATTGTCAGAGATCATAATGCTGCAGCCAAGCAGGTCGACTCACACTTGCAAACACAGAGACGGCGAGAAGTTAATGGTTTCAAAGGACAAAAGGGCAGATTTCAAACGAGCGTTCGAGATTGCAGGTATGCATTGCTATGTTAAAGTTATAGACATAACATCAGCTCTGCAATTAATTTGATCAACTGAAACATGCTTTTATATAACCCTCTTCAGGCACTGCAGAAGAATGTGAGTTGTATACACAAATGTAAGGTAGAAGGATCCCAACAGCAAAGGAAGGTATCCGAGCCTCGGGCACAAACCCACAAACATCTTATCCTTGATCTTAGCCAAAAGGTCGAGAAAGGTAAAGCACAGCCACAAACCCACAAACATCCTATCATAGAATTAAGTAGCATTTTATGAATTTTATAGGTACGCGCATAAGCCCCACAAGGATCAGATCATAGTGTAACATTTACAGTTTGACTCACATCAACCATTACACTGTAATGCTGATTCTTTTAGAATCACCATGTTGCAACATCTTAAGAGTTTTTGAATGAACGGGCACAAACCCACAAGTAAAAGAAATATTTGTCCAACATTTTCTAGTTTTTGTGTGCGGGTGTGGGGGATGAACCCACAAGGAGCAGCAGCACATCCACATAAAATTTAAGATTCCACTATTGTTGTACGCACGGGCACAGCCGCATGATCATTTATAGCAGTTTTCAGACAGTTACACAACCTCAATGGACACAGATACAACATTGACATTCTGTCTGTGAAATAGTCCAAACTTACATAGACATAGCTAATTGTAGTTTAATTTATCTTCGGTAGTCAGAGTTATGGCAAGAAAATTCTCTTCATCTGGGGAAAATTTATGCAATTATATCTCGATTATAATTAACTAAATTCACATAAACTTTTGTTTGATTGAATTATCCATCAAGAAAGAAACGGTGTTTTCAACCAGACCCATCATTCTTCGACTTGTACTACTACATTTATTCATTATTCCTCGGAATACTTATTATACATGGTGCGGGTTTACAAGAAAATCTGGGGGCTAAAGTTTATTGAAAAGAAGTAAAAGAGAAAAAGAAAACACCTACAGCCCAAGCAGTTTACAAATACAGGCGAAAATATGCAACAAAGGAGCATGAATACCACTCTCTTTCTCTCCGCAGTTGTCTACAAAAATAGTGCCTTGACGAGGGAGAGTACCTGTGCTACTTGCTAGTCAGTCAGAAATTCTGATCTCAACTCCCAATATGTCCTTCACTTGCTCATATGTCACAAAAGCTATGGCAATAGATGGGACTACCTGAATGAAGATAACAGAAAATTTTGACTTTGTAGTTGGAATTGAATGAAAGGAAATGATAGTTTCCCAGTTAAACCTCCACTTGGTCAATTACGGAAACCAAGAAAGAAAACAAACACATCACTCTATTTTGAGTCAAAGTAAATAATTGGTTGGAGAGGGGCTGTGGTAGGATGCAATGATGTCAACCAAGATGTATAGGTCAATGAAACCAAGTATTGACAAAACTGACCTTGACTGAATTGGGAACCAAACCCTTGTACAATGCTCTGAAGCCCTCATGGCGGACAGTTTTCCTGAAAGCATCAATCATGCCATTGTACTCGAGGGACGCCTTGCTTTTCCCTTCACCGGTGACAATGGAAGACGCACCTTTCCATCCCACCATCTGCATTCTTCGGCGAATAACATCAAGAGGGTAAGCAACAGTTTGGCCAAAAGTCCCTGCCACAGCCCCACATGCAAGTCTTGTGGTCACACTCAACTCAGAATCTTCAGCAAGTCCGAAAGGTTTAGATTTAACTATATAATCTTTCAGAGATTCGTACACAGCAAAGTTGAGGCCAACATAGGGAACCTGCAATGACCAAATGAAAATAAGACATCCACAAAAAATGAATGTAAAATCCTCCGCCCCCCCTCCCTCCCTCCAAATAAACATGACAATGCTCTAGTTTTTAGCAAAGGCAGAGAATTTTCCAGGACGGGGTTATGTGATTGCCCCTGCAACTTTGCTCAAGTATCAAAAATCTCCATTTTATATAAAAAAATTTTTTTTTAAAAAACATTTTTTCATAATTTTTTAGTCTTGAGGGGGCGTGGGAAGGGATTCCGTGTTTGAAAGATCAAACATCTAAGAGATCGAATAAATCCTTCGAATGTCTTAGTTTTGAAATTTTAATGGATCAAAACATTCTTTTCTGAATTAATGTAATTAGGATAAATTTAGAAAATCAAAGCAATTCGGATAATTTCTTTTGAAATGATACTCTTTCAAGTAGTGCTTCCAAATAGGGTACGACTTTTTGAGCAAATGGAGGAGTATATAGAACAGCATATTATGGGTCATTGACTTTTAAGTTCTGTCGCCAATAATGTGAACTGTGAAGTTGTTATTCTTAAGAACAGATAAGCAGTAAAACAGCTTAAAATATCAATTAGTGACTTCCAGGCACATGAAATAAGTAGAGAGCTTACAACACCAATGACAGATGGAAGCCAGCCCTTGTACAAGGCTCGTGGGCCTTCCTGCCGAAGCACAGTTAATAAAGCATGGAACATTCCTCTGTATTGCGAAGGAGACTTCTCTGTCTGCAAGGAGTTCCTAATGTGTTATTCTATGGACCCAAGAAACTTCAAAAGCTGTGAATTTTATTTCAAGAGGATTCACAATTAATACCTGCACAGTCAGCCTGCCTCGTACCAAGTCCATGGGGTAGGTGGCAGACATGGCAATTATTCCAGCACAGGCTCCAGCTCCAAGGCGTAATACAGGAGAGAGCTGAGCATCCTCTGCAGATGTAAGTTTACAAATGGTTCAGTATCTCTATATTTTTCATCAAAATCATCCACTATGGGTGATCGACACCCATATAAGTCAACAAGAATTCATGGGCATGAATGGCAGCCTATGTGTTGAGCATATACTTCGCTAATCTGATGGCTGTCAAATAGGGAATTTAGTACTATTTTCATCAAAATACCCGGCTTAGACAATTCTTTCGCTCTACTTGGATGGGTCATAAAAAGGAGATATATTCTGAAACTTGTTGATCAAAGGCTCAAATTCTTGAACTTTGTAACTCATCAATGGCGCGACTATTGTTTAAGGATACATACAAGTGTGGCATAAAACCAAGGAGATCAGATAGGGCGAAATAGACTGTTTCCTACTAATAAAATAGTAATTAGGGAAACATCTTTGATTGCAAAATGTATACGTGGACTGGTCAACGATAAGGAAAATATGTTTAATGTTTATGTAGAAGTAACTATTCTATTATTGCTCACTTCAGCAAATTTATGGTAACATCATGCCCTGTATCAAAGGTTCAAAAAGCAATCCAGCTTTTAGAAATAAAATAGAAAGTATGTTTATCGCTCAACACTCAATCGCTTTCACTCAACTACGCAACTTTCTTCTTGCCGGCTACTTTGAGTGATAATATATCCTTTAATATTGGCTCTATATCCAACCAGATTATTCAGTTGGGAAGAAAATGCGAATATTGAATTATAAATCATGAATACATGACCTCTTTTCACTTTAGTGTTTGTTTAAAAAATTTTCTTACTCCCTCTGTTTCAAAGAGTCCTATTTTCTATTTTGAGTCCACTTGGAGAGTGATTGGTAATAACGACGAGTTGAGTTGCTATTGGAGAGTCATGTTTCAAAAATTAAGCTTACAAATCATTTGAGTTTCCAAATTATTCCTTTAGCAACAAAAAATTTATGAATAAATAAAATATAGCACATGATACTGAGGACATTGATGAAAATCCTTCTAACCCTAAAAGTGTTTGACCTTGAAACATGTACTCATTGAGAGGAACAGAAAGAGTAGGAAATCGATATACAAGCACAAAGAGAAAGAAAAAAGGAGTAATCATCCTCTTATTCAAGGAGCCTAGAGGCTAGAGAGTACGGCGTAGATTAATGTTTTGCAGTGAACATTAACATATTTTCTACTGTTGAACCAAGCAACAGCTCTTTCAAAATAAAGTCTTAACCAAAAGTCATAGGAGAAAGGCATGCCAGAAGAATGCTTTGGAAGATAAGAAAACTAAAACCTTGACCATACAACTATGGCAAATAAATAAAACAAAAGTTGGATATACCTTTTCCAGTTTGTTGTCGGTATAGCCAAAGTATACCCCTGTTCAAATGCAACAATGAAAAAAAGATTTACAAGTTTTTCTTATACAATTTTCCCTAAGACAATAAATAAATAAATAAGCGGTGTGGCATTGCCACAATTCAACTAAACACAAAGTAATCTAGATTGAGGATGAACTGAGTTACAACCAACACAATCGATGTGCAGAGTTTTGAAACCTTTGTAAGCTCTCCAAATAACACACAATATGAGCATATCTTATCCGCATCAATGTTTCTACAAGATCAAGCTAAGAAACAGGCACGTAAGGCTGGCAGACTAGACCATACGTAAAACAACGGTTCAAAGAGTTGACCAATTCCCTCCAATGCAAAAATTACAGAAACTAGAACCTACAACCAAAACTAAGTACTTCAGCGTCAAGACCTCGCCCAAATTAACTTTAAAGAGGATTACAGGACACAGATTCAGATAAATTTCCAAGCAATTGGATAGACCATTTATTGAAGTTAACAACTTCAACCTTTTCCGAAAAAACATCAAAATAACTGCAAATAAGCAACAAATAAAGGCATATTATATTTGTAAAAGAATCATACTTAGAGGCCTCCTCATAGCTGAAGAACTTTACTGCTGAATTTGGAACAATACGAGCACAATTTGTGCCATTGCCTTTGAACAACCCTCTGAAACCCTCAGTTTGCCATATATATTTCAAGCCTTGAAATGTGCCATTATATTTTATGTTATGCGGATTTTGAACCTGCATAATGCAGGAACTACTCAATGAAAGTGGTACGAAAACATTATAAAACAGATTTCTTTCTTTTTAATCATAATGTGTACATACATAAATATCAAAACATAATGGTTAAACGTTCTCATACATAACGCAGAAAATGATCTTCAAAACAATATACCCGTAAAAAAAATTGAATTCATTTAAGCTTTTTGAATGGATGCTTGATGTGATGGTGCAAGCAAGAAATTGAATTTTAAATTCTTGTAACTTGGCAAATCTGATAATACACATACTATATTGACTGTTTCTCTTTCAACATGAAGAGCATCAAATTTAAGATATCAGGAGTGACGTTAGAATGTCTGTTGTTAATGTTATCAACACCTGCTTAAAATTCAAAGTCTATTGCAGGACAGAAAGGAGAACCGATGAAATATGTGGATTGCATTTGATTCAGACCAAGAGAAGGAGAGTTAAGATAATACCGAGTACTATATCCTGGAAATTTCCAAATTCATCATGACTTTTTAATTTAGAGAGGAAAAGGAGACGGGACGAAAGATGTTTATGCACAGTCATCAACCTCAAGTGAAACATCATTCACAGGCTAACAAACAAAGTTGTTATCGCATTGCCGGAAGAATGAAAACTACACCAGTACACATTCATTAATGGCAAATATGAATCTACCATAAAATTGAGTTTACTAGAAAAAGAAAGCGTTTTTTGAGTTAATATGTTCAAAACATGATTCAAAATGCAGGTCCTGATAAGGCCAACAAGATATGAAGATCAAGGTGCTGACAGATCACAGGAGAGAGGAAGCAGAAAACAGTAGCTAACCCGAATTACATATATACTCCTCCAATTCCACAACTGTCCCCTTTGAAAAAGCTCATTATTTAAGGAAGGGTTTTAAATTTCCAAAAAACAGCATCAAAGCGTTGCACAATACAACTACTACTGTGCTATAACTACCTAAATCTAGTAAGGGGAAATCTACCCGATGAGAGAACCCTTAATCGATGAATGATTAAGAACCTTTTCTTCGATGGAAATGTAGGAACATTGATTGATAAGGTAAGATGAGCGGCTAATAAACCCAACAAACACAATTGTTTGAAGAACCGAAAGGATAAAAGAATGGAAGCTATTAAACTCCTAGGTCTTGATTAATCTAAGAACTCAATAGGGGAATAAATTGTTCAAGAACAAAACTCAAGAACAAAGAATTCGAATAAAAAGAAATCTCACAAAAAGAATTTCGAACAAGGCAAAGCTTTTAATTAATCTCAACACTTAATCCCCTTTAAACGATTACAATAGAGGCCTTTATATAGGCTACATAAATTGAAATCCTAAATTAACTAGGAATAAGGAAAACTACTAAATAGGAAATCCTAAAACAAATATGAAAAGAAAAACAATTACAACTTAATTAGGAAACCAAATAAGAATTAAACTAGGAAACTAATTTAAAGAAAACCTTAGCGACTTAGGAAATAAGATAAGGAACCTAGCTAATCTGTTTAGGAAAAGGAAACACAAGTAGCTTGCGGTCGGCACGTCGCTAATCGCTGTCGAGCTTGCCTTCCTAGCTCGCACCTTCCTTTCCTTAGCTTGTTTGCACCGTGCCCTTAAGTCGAGTAGCCTTGCGACCAAAAACCTCTTCTTTCCCTTCTTGATTGATGATAAACCCTCACAATTACCTCTAATCAATTTGGTTCGTTTGATTCGGCTTGGTAATTTGGATGGGTCATTATGCGAGCTTGATGAACTCGCATCAAAAGCATTGCACAATACAACTGCTAATGTGCTATAACTACCTAGATCTAGTAAGGGGAAATATAAGTTGGGACCTCTCAATAACGAAATGAGGCCAATTAATATGGGACTGAGGGAGTCCATACATAAGTTCTGTGAATAGCATGGATACATGGCAAACAGCAGGCAAGAATACTTCTATAACAAAGAAGCGCCAAAACCACACATGTAGGGACAACGTATTACGTAAGGATGCAAAGCAAAATAATCTAGAAAACAGACTACTAGAAAAAGAAGAATGTAGTCAACCTGTAGCAATATCTTTAAACGTTCCAATGGGGCTACAGCAGTACGTGACCTGAAACAGGGAACAAGACAAGTCAGAAAGAAAGGGGTAGGAGACATGTATATAAATTGCATAGTTGAGAAGTGAATAAGCAATGATAATGGAGGTTCAACATTTGTTCTAGAACTCATAACGAGTATTACAGCAATAGGTTTGATAATATGTATGAAAAGCTCTTGTAAAACTAGATGATTAAGAAACTGCTTAAATGCTGAAAGTGTAGGAAACTAAATGAAAGAGGATCTCCAGTACTAAATTACTCAAATGTCTAATGATAAGAACTAAGAATCAACGCAAAAAGGTTTTAAGCATAAATAGTCAGCCAAATCACTTTAACAGTATAATCTTATCTTGTAAATGTTCGGTGACTTTTTAGTATAACTCTAAGTACAAGACTATAACGATCAAAACGAGATTCATCCGCTTAACATAATCAACCAAACTTGGATACACTATGGAGCACTGGAACCATTTTAAGAAGAGTTCATTTGCTAAATAGAATTGCCATTCTTTTCAATGCCATTTAAACTACAATGAAGTGAACACGTCAGTAAAATGCATCAAAAGAGATGAGCATTTTTCGTATCAAACGAGCAATAACAGTTCATCAATCCTTAATCTTAAGGATCAAAATAGAAGAGTTAAGTAACATAAATTTCAACCAAGACTCTAGACTTAACTGTAGAAACACTAAAAATTGGAAAGTTTCTACATTTTTTTATCTATAAGCAAGTAAACTACAGTTCATGCTCAAAATAACATATCTATCCCTAAACTTCTCAAAAATTACAACGTCATCCAAAGCATTAATCTGCAGTCGAAAGCAAAAAAAATTGAGAGAGGTATGAGAAAGAGAAAAACTTACACGCCGCCGGCAACGCCGCCGGCGACCAAGGACTTGCAGATACTGAGGATCTGTAGGTTCGGAGCCTTATAAACACCTTCTTTAGCAAGCTTAGCCTCTTCCGCCAGATTCACAATCGTCGAAACAGCCGACTCGCTCGACTTCACATCTTCCGAAGCCATTTATTATCACAATAAAACTTCAATTCAATATATCACTCCCCTATTGAGTTGCTAAGGGCACCGGATCGGCGGTTCTGCGATTAACAGAGAGCCTGAGCGTGCATTAATTCCCTCTCCCTCTCTTTCTTGCCTATCTCTCCGGGTCGTTGCGGTAGTTGTTGACGGCGGAAATTGGCGAAACGCGGCAGGGAGGTAAGTGTGTGTGTGAGAGAGGGAGGAGAGAGTGATGAGAGTGGCGGCGTTTTGTGAAGTGTGTGTACCTGAAAAATGATGCATCCGTTATGTTGATAGGTGGCTGACGCGCTAGTATTGGCGAGGCAGTGACACTCGCGATTTTAATAGATACCACGTAGTCAAAAGTAAAGCTCCGAGACAAGACCTACGCAAAGAAAAATGATTAATATATGTAAAAAAATTAATCAAATAAAATTAATCAAAAAATTAATAGTATATATTAAAGTATTATACTAGGCATTTATAGCAAGAAAGATTTATTTTTTTCCCTATTTTTTTAGTTTTTGATTTTTCTCTCTTATTAGTCTCACAATTTTCTATCTATCTCTCTTATTTTTTACTTTAATCATTATAAAAACTTAAAAATTAAATCAAAATATATATTTCTTGCTAGGAATGCATAAACACGATATACCAATTACAAGACCTATGCCTGTTTGGATGGCCGTTCTCTGGAGTTTTGGTTTTCGAACCCAATTTTCGTGTTCAGTGTTCAATTTCACAACTCGATTTTTTAACATTTTTCTTTGGGTATATGTTAACATTTTTCTTTGGGTATATGCTATTGTATCATATCACTATTCTTATATTCAGACTACTGCTCTCTCTCTCTCTCTCTCTCTCTCTCTGACTCTTTAATTATTTTTAAAAAATATTTTTTTATTTTAAAATATATTATTATTATAAATAATTAAATTAAAATAAATAAAATATTTCTCAATATTTGATTATTGTTATAAAATTAGAAGTTTGAAAGGAAACGTGGCTCCTTCATGGTTCTTTGATTAGAGATGTAAAAGATATAAGAAGTGAAAAATATGTGAGTTCAACCTATCAAGATCGTAGATTATTATAAAGGCGTTGCGCACTCAAGTCATACTTTTGAATAAGGTGAGCTAGACAACATCAAGGTTAAAGAAGGAAGACATCAAAAGGTAATTATGCAAGATCCACAAAAAAAAAAAAAAAAGTACGTAATTACTTCATACTTTAGAATTTGAGGACTTTTTTTTTTTTTTAAGGGGGAGAGGATGTCGTGCACTATTTTACCGAAAAATGAGTGTCACATTCGTAAAACCTTAAAAGAAGAGAATAAATTAAAATTTTAACTAAGGCATAGTGAGTAATTTCATCATAAGATTGATGAAACCTCCGTAATAACATTTTCGTTAGATAGCTAATGCCTTATTCATAAATTATAAAATTTTGAGAACCTAAATAATAATAGAAAAATGACGAATAAAAATGAAGAACCAAAACATATCATGACTGACATTTTTCTGCACCCATGGCTCTAGCGCTGTAAAAGCCACTATAGCATTATAGGTTGCTATAGCGATGACCGTCAGGGCGCTAGTAATAGCGCTACGTTCTAGACTTATATCCGAGGCATGAACTCCTTTTATCTTAACCCTAATGGCATTCTAGACCTAAATTAAACCCAAGGATACGACCTTAAAGAACGATATGTTTATTTTATTCACGTCAATTCATATTCATTATTATGGAGATTGGCTCCCGGAGCATAAGTTAGTTGATAAAAATTAATTTGAATGATGTAGTGTCTACCATATTTGTGATCTGCAATATGGGGGTTCGAATTTAGAAAAAATCTTTAAATCTGTATTCCTTGCAGATAAAATTAGATGATAAGTATTTAAGACACATTTCGCAATTTACCTCGCTTAATATTAGAGTTCAACATTCATTATCATAGAGATAAAGACTAATAAGGCTGATCATTAATATTCCCCCAAAATACTAGTTACAGGTATCAAAAGACTGAAAAATTGCCTTTATTTTTTTTAAACATGTAAAGTTGATTCTACATAAATAAATATATAAACACTTAAATTAGGGTTTAACTAAGGAATTAGTTAATATCCCCACTAGTTGTAGGAAGTTAGTAATGTTCCCATTTTTTCTTTCCCAAAATGTTCTCACTTTTTAATTTTTAATATTTTTTTGAAAGGGTATCAATGTCAAAACCGTGTATAGAAAAATGTGCTTGATCACATTTTTTTATACACAGTTTTGACATTTTTAGCCCTCTAAATAAATATTAAAAATTAAAAAGTGAGGTTATTTTGCTAATCTCCTACAACTAGTGGGGGATATTAGTTAAAATTAAAATGTGCATTAACTAATATCCCCACTAGTTGTAGGAGGTTAGCAATATCCCTATTTTTACTTTCCTAAAATGCCCTCACTTTTTAATTTTTAATATTTATTTAGAGGGGTAAAAATATCAAAATCGTGTATAAAAAAATGTGCTTGTATTTAATGGATGTGAAAAGTACATATGCAATGATTGAAACATTGATTAGAGTAATGATTGGGATGATAATTATTATCAAGCACATTTTTCTATACACGATTTTAATATTTTTACCCGTCCAAATAAATATTAAAAATTAAAAAATAAGGATATTTTGAGAAAGTAAAAATGGGGACATTGTTAACCTCCTACAACTAGTGAGGATATTAGCTAATCCCTTTAAATTAATATAAATAGACCATTATATAAATGCATTACTTCTTTCAGAAGCTAAAACAAATCATAGATAATAAAAGCTTCAACTGCTAACCATTAATTTACCCACAATAGAAAAAATTAACTTGATAATTCATACAAAATATGGCCTGTCAATTGAGAAAATGATTTATGTCTCAAATAGAGAAGGTCCTTTAGATAGTCGGTACGTGCAATCCGTATATGGAGCACCTATGCGCTCCTAGCAAGGAGCGCCTATTCATTTTATTACGTTGTTTGTTCATTTTTTAAAATTAAATGTTCATTTTTATCGTTGTTACTGAAAATCAACAATAATAATAAGAATATTAAAATGAACATTTAGTTATAAAAAATGCACAAACAACATAATAGAATGAATAAGAACACATAGGCGCTCCTTGCAAGGAGCGCATATGTCCTCCATATAATTTCTAGCTTTTGACAGTTCTTTTATCAGTTGAAAGTGTTTTTTTTTAGCACTGAAATAATATATATCATTAATACGAAATATCACTTTTCATCTATATACCCCTACATCTATCACTCTCATAAATCAATTCAAATATTTCACATCACATTCTCTCTCCTATCTCCTCACATTCAAACATTTCACATCACATTCTCTCTCCTCACATCACTTTCAAATCTTTCATATCATGGGGACAATTTTTGGTACTTTGTGCTGATGAACAGTAAAATTTTAGGAGATAGGATAGAGAATGTGATGTGAAATATTTGAATTGATTTGTGAGAGTATATAGATGTAGGGGTATATAGATGAAAAGTGATATTTCGTATTAGTGATATATATATCATTTCAGTGATATTTCATATTAATGATATATATCATTATATCACTTCATATCGACTAAGTGATCCGAGCCTAAAACTTATCCCTAAAGTGTGGATTCTACGTGCCAACTACACATTTTTACCTAAACTTCTTCCTCTTTATAAATGGACCCACCTTTAATACTCCTTAAATTAAAATGTACTACTATGGACATGTTATGTTCCTCCTTAAAAATATTCTACTGTATTAAAGATATAATTTATACTACTCCCTCCGTTCTGTTGTGAATGAATCTGTTGGATTGATGAACAAACGAGATTATGAATAATCGTAGGGAGAAAGAACGTAAGATAATA
>JAOWAN010000051.1:11752141-11762389 GCA_028566635.1 Lobelia cardinalis | reverse complement strand
TAAGTCAAATAAAAAAATTATACATAAAATATAACATTTTTTAATATATATTTATTTCCAACATACACTCACTTTTTCTCAATCCTAACTCCATCCACACAAAAATTACCCGCCCTCCACTCCCCATCATCCCCCTCTCTCTTTCTCCCTTTCCAATACACTCAAACAATCTCTTTCCAATCATTTGCCAATCATTTAAAGATACTATTCATATTATTTATTTCTCATGGATTCCACTTAACAAACTTATACTATAGATTTACAAGTACTTTGGGCTATTCCCCTAACAGTCAAACATCATGTTATGTAACACTTGCTTCTTGATTTATATAGAGTGCATATATATGCAATTTTGTTAGAACTTGATACTGACATCATGGAGGTCATGTAAGCATGATTGTGACATCTTCAATATAATTTTATGTTCTTCAAACTCAATAAGGTCTTTTCTTAAACAAAAGGTTACATGTAAGATTATTTAACTTACTCTGAGAATCAGTTGACCCATTCTCTTAATTTGGAACTAGCCAAAAATCCGTGCTTGTCACAAATTTTTTGAATCGAAAATTTAATACATAAAAAGTGTTTTTGCTTGATCGATGTCACATTATTCTGAAATAAAAAAATTAACAATGTTTTTTTTTTTTTTTTATCAAATTGAGTTTATAAATAAAAATTTACATTTAAGATTTTAATCAACTCAAATTTTAGAAGAACGGATTTTAATAAATGACATTAAATGATCATGTTCTCTAGTCATTGCCAACCTAATGATCATCCGTGACTTCAAAATGAATAAAAGGATTTGAATTAATTACCATTAAATGTTGAGCATATGAACTCATTTTATATAAATTTGAAATAATTACCATTAAATAAGGTTTGGCAAATTGGTTTTAATATTCAAAGAGTGCTGATCCATTCTTTCCTTTTTATCCGTTTTTCTTCTTGTCAAATAAATGCATTCTCACTCCCCATTAATTTTTGTGGCTAACAACAATAGTCTATACTGATTATCAATTTTTTCTTAATATTTTATTCTTCTTGCAAAAGATGAGTAATGAGTTTATGGGGCGCGCTTCAATAGGAACCAATTAAAATAGGAACTATAGGAACCAAAGACACAGTAACGAAAAAATTTACTGTGTTGGGAGATTCAAATTAAGACACAGTAAAAATATTTTCAGTACTGTGTATTTGAATCTCCCAACACAGTGAATATTTTCGTTATTGTGTCTTTGATTCATATAGTTCCTACGATATTTAGGTTCTCATTTGAGCGACTATCTATATATATATAGGAAAATAATCAGTTATAAATCACAAATATCGTACAAACGTGCGAATCAGTTGTATCTTAGTATATTTTTGTTGTATCTTTGTTAATTTTGTTGTATCTTAAGTTTTTTGTTGTATTTTAGTAATACCCCATTGTATCTTATTATATTTTTGTTGTATCTTCGCATCTTAGTTAGTTTGTTGTATATTTACAAACATGTTGTATCTTAGTATACTTTTGTTGTATCTTAGTTAATCTTCTTAAAAAATTTTGTGTGCTGGATCTTTATTTTATAAAATAAAGACATATAACTAACATACAACAAAAATGTACTAAGATACAACTGGTTCGCACGGTTTGTACGAAAAAGTAGTTTGTAGCGGAATAAGAACCTATATATATATTTTAAATTTAAATGAATGAATAAATTAATAATAATGAATTACAATAAATTGTACCCATGATTAATGAATTACAATTAGATTCAGTCGAATTGATCCTAAAAATATTCGTGATTAATTGCCACGCTGATTGCCACCCAAGTTTAGAGAGAAATGATAATATGGAAGCAGCCATATTAAATATATAGAATTAATATTTTTCTAAAAAATATTAAAAAGTTTGCTTCTAATGTTTATACATCTCGGAATGACGATGGTGTATGTGAGTGAAGATTACAGCTAGACGGTTGACGATGGTTGGTGCGAGAGAACGAGGCATGAAGATGGGCAATCTGGGTAGGTGTTAGTTGATTGCCAAATGGAAATGAAAAAAATGCAGAAAGAGACCAAGTCAAAAAGTCAAAAGAGAGAGAGAGAGAGAGTTTGGACATAGACAAGTCCGGCAGAAATGGATCGTAGATTACAAATTTCAAACTACGCGCTACAAGAAATGGCCAAAGCAATGCTTTCCGCTGCTTTATACTGTGCACCCTTTGCAGTAAGCATGTGACGAAAGTGTGGAAGTGTTGTTTTAGCAGGTCCAATCCAACTGGGCCCTGTTGGGCCCAGCAACCCAGTGTACCCCCGTTTACAATACCCGTTTGAGTAACCAAGGGTTAAAGATGCTCCAAAGATCATTTTTTGAGTAACCAACCGCCTCTTAAAATGTCAAATACATTACTAGTTACTAATCCTTTTTGTAATTAGTGTGAGAAACTATTCAAATTCAACGGATGTTTTTAACTACTAATATATACTTCTTGGCCTGGGCCCTGAGCCACAAACAACTAAACATATATATATATATATAAGTATCTGGGTCACTATGATCTTCGATCGTTCCATTGATTTGTAAGTTCATCCATTTTTCTAGCATTTTCCGTTAATTTCCATCAGCATGGGCGCCTTCGAGTTGTGATTTTTGGACTTGTACCCCTTTGTATATAACAAACTTTGCTAGCTTTTGATTACTCGCCCGTTGTAAGTATAGTGTGTTGTAAGTTTACTTCATGTGTGCAGAAAAAAAGAAAGAAAAAAAAAAGCAATAGGGAAGTTTTGGAAGTGCGCGCATGCCAAACCGAAATCAGAGTCGAGGGAAAAAAAATTTCATTTCATTTTAATTGTGCTGAAATTATGAACATTTAAATTGAAAAATATTGCGGTACCCGGAGTATCATTTATCCCATAAAAACATTCTCCTTTGGCAATACACATGTTGTACTTTCCCGTACCTGCACTAATTAGTGTAAGGTGTGCACACTCGAATAATGTGAAACATGTAAAATGACATCTTTTGTGAAGGAAGACTAAATTGTAAAGTAGTAGTAGTAGTAGTAATGAATGATTGAAGAGCATTCTTACGTGCATAAGTAGTGAACTTTTATATTAATTTTGAAGATAAACCGAAAATAAAAGAATGAGAAGAGAGGACCAAAAATACTAAAAATAAAAGCATTGACTCTGTTGACATTTGGACGTTTCAACCATATGCTCCGAAATAAAGACGAGCCCCCCTACTTGTCAAGTGTCAACAACCACAAATACATTTCATAATAATCATTTAATTAATTAAATGAGCAAAATTCTAGTTGTTGAAATTGTATTACTCCCAGTCTCCCAGCGTGTAAACCCCTAACCTCTCTCTCTCTCTCTCTCTCTCTCTCTCTCTCTCTCTCTCTCTCTCTCTCTCTCTCTCTCACACACACACACACACACACAGTAGCCTATAGCTGCAATCGAATAGAAAAGTAAGAGAAAGCATACCCCTTTTCCTTTTTCTGTTTTTCTTTCTTTACCCTGAAATCCCACCTGGGCAGCTTCAGAAACTCTCACTCAATCTCATTTTCTTGTTTCTCTCTCCTTCCAAACACTACTTTCATCATCATTCTCCATCCTTGTAGATCCCCCAACATCATATAACAAATTTTGTAATTCTGTCAAGAAATACAAATACTTTGAGCTTCCCCCCTTCCCACCACCACCAGGTCCACCACTTGCCTTGGCATTAGCTGTTGTTTTGTTGAAAAACAATGGCTGAAACTGAAACCCATGAAGCAGGAGGAGGAGGAGGAGTAAGGGTAGTACAGTGCCCCAAGTGTGAAAACCTCCTCCCTGAGGTCACTGGTTTCTCTGTCTATCAGTGTGGTGGTTGTGGTGCTGTCCTTCGTGGTAATTTATCATTTCTCCCCTTCATTCTCCCTCTGTGTTTGTGTGTGTGTGTCTGTTATTTTCTTGTATGTTTTTAGTGTTCCCTTTTCATTTGACTGGCCAAATTTTGGGTCTTAGCTCTTTGGTTTCATAGTAGGTTTATTTGGTTTTAATATTTATACTACTTGCCCCTCTGTGTGTTTTTATGCTTATGTGCTATTTTTGTGTTTGCTTCTTGAGATATTTTACTCCGGTGAGTTTGAATTTGTGGATTCTAATTCTAATTCTATGTTTTATGTCTCTTTGCTGATTTCTTTTGTATGTTCTCTTTGGGTTGGTTCTTAAATTGGTTTTTTTTTTCTTTTTGTTTGGTTGCTATGAAATTTAAGATGGCTTGGGATTTAATGACTCGTAATATTGCCCTATATGTTTCTTTTGTGGTATGATTGTTGTGTTTGGTTGGTTCAAACCTGAGCTTCGTTTACTTGGACTTTTTCTTCTTTGTCATGCTGGAAATGGTATGTTTTTTTTTTTTTAGGTTTCCTCTTTTTATGATTGTTCTTTTTATAGAGATTTATTATGTTTTGGATTGCAGCGAAGAATAAAAGTGTTGTCTCAGATACATTCTCAGATAAATCTGATGAAGAAAGTCTTGGAAGGAGTTTTGATCAAATTTCCGAAAATTATGGGAATAATGGTTTCCCTAAAAAAAGAGCGATGAATCCGGTTGACGAGCATGACATTGATGCCAAGTCTACTGGTAGTTCTAACAGCAGAGCTGCTGGGAAATATAGGAACGGTTCGATTACTAGAGCTGAAAAGTGGGTTGTTGAAGAAGATCTGGAGCTGAATAAGAATAGACGTGGATTCAGTAATTCAGAAATTTCACAAGGATTAGAGGATTTAAAACTTGAAAGTGGAAGTACAAGTAGGTCTAGTAGATCAGTTCGAACCTTGGGTTGGAGTAGGGAGAAAGGTGAGATGGGCCACTTTCAGAATACCCAAAGGAACAGCGCAGAAGGTTTGAGGAAATCAGAGGTTCCAGCAAATTACCAAGTGAGCTCAGCTTATGATTATGCGGAGCTAGTGAATAATAGGAGTGGTCCAGGTGCAGTCAACAAGGTTGACTACATTGAAGATGATCGAGCTGAGCTATTAAGAAAGTTGGATGAGTTGAAAGATCAAATTAGTCGGTCAGGGCAAATGGTTGACCGAGCTAAAGAGCAAGTCCCCCTAGGTAGAAGAGTGGCTCATCAAGATCCTTATAATAGTGGTCCGGAAAACTGCTTTCCAGATAGCTCAAATAGGAATCCAATGAAATATTTGATGCCTGATAACATGGCAAGGCCTCATAGTAATTATGGTGATCCTTCCTTGCAAACACCAAATCAAGTTCAAGGTTTCGGGGATCCTTTTGTATCCCACTCTCACATGGTTAGAAGAGCTCCACAACGGGCTCCTGAGCCTTTTGAACAACACCCATCTCATTCATACTATACAGGACAGTATGTCAATAAGGATTTGGCTGATATGGATCAGCGTGAACAATATCCATACAGTAGAAACCTTCACCACCCTTCATGCTCTTGCTTCCATTGTTATAACAAACTTCAACAACTTCCTCCACCTATGGCGCCCTCCATCTTGTCTAATGATAGGTTCTCAGATGGCCCAAACCATCCGATCTTCTACCATCATGAAAACACTGATGGATTTGCACCACGAGAATATAATTCCAGATTTCCCAACTATCCTTCAGTGAATTCTCGTACTTCACAATGGTCTGGTGATGCTAATTCTGAATTGGGTAGAGTTGTGCGTCCCCGTCCACGGAGGGTGTTGCTTGTCAATGGACGCCGCTGCCGCCCAGTAGCTGGTGGTGCTCCTTTTGTAACATGTTGCAATTGTTTTGAACTGCTTCAACTGCCTAAGAAAGTTTCAAGTATGGGGAAAACTCAAAAGAAAATGAGATGTGCTGCATGCTCAGAAGTGATCTTTGTCTCGGTTGTCAGCAAGAGACTTGTTCTCTCTCTTGATTCAGAAGCTGAGGAACTCCCTAGGAAGGTTGATAGTAAGTTTATTGCTGTAGTAAATGAAGGTAATTCAGATACAATGGGCCATGCAAAGTGGGCTAGCACGGAATTTTCTTCTGGTGATTATGATAATTCGGGTTACGAGTTCCAGTCTATGGATACAAGAATTGTTACATCACCAACTGGCCTGAGTTTGAGCTCGAACAAGACTGCAGCTACGAGGAGTCGTCATTCTACATCTTCCTGTACTTCTGATGATCAGGAAGGGGAAGAGCCCAAGGCATCCGAGCTGGTGGCAAGAGCTAATCCTTCTCCACCACCTTCAGGTTCGCCACTTCAAGATCATTTTGATTACTCTACAAAGTATAACCGAACAGGAGTGGGGAATCGCAGTGGACGATCAGAAGTAAAAAATGTTATGCCTACACTAAAGACTAATTCACGGCAAAATTCTATGAAAGAGGCGACAGAAATTGAGATACCATTGAATGAGTACTCTAATAACACTGCGACTTCCCAAGAATCAGGGGATGTAAGCCGGGAGGGAGATCAGTTGAGAGGCAATAGAGGAGGTGAATCTTTCTTTGCGGGTATTATTAAGAAAGGTTTCAGAGATTTTTCCAGATCTAGTCAACATGTCGAACAGGGGCAGGTTAATGTTACTGTTAATGGGCATCCTATACCAGATCGGTTGGTTAAGAAGGCTGAAAAGCTTGCGGGACGAATACAACCGGGAGAATACTGGTAAGTCCCTTTACTCTCCTTTTGTTCCACCGAACTTGATTTCTTGAAAATGTTTTTAAAGTTTTCTTCTGTGTATGGTAGTTTTATGAAATTACGGCCATAGAATTATGCACATGTCATATGAAAACACCCATTGTATGGAAATTGATTTGTGAATTTGAACTTCACAAGTCATCTTCCGGATAGTAAAGATCTCTCTCTCTCTCTCACACATTTGTCTCCACATACCTCTATTGAAGTATATCTCCTCTGCTTGCCAGTATATAGGAATTGCGTACGTTATTTTCAGGCTATTCACAACAAAATGAATATTTTTACATATGAAATGATTTTCGTGAAACCAACGAACTTGTAGAATTTCAGTTGCCTAATGATGCAAACTATTGATTCTCTATTTTCATTTACCAGGTATGATTCGAGAGCTGGATTCTGGGGTGTGATTGGTGGGCCATGTCGTGGCATCATTCCAGTAAGAACTGGCTTTGGATTATTAACGTTTAGTTTATATTTTCTTAGTTTCTTGTTTTAGTAATTGAAGATTGAACTTGCAGATGATAAATGTTGTTCTCTTTTTATTTTCTTGCAGCCATTCATTGAAGAGTTCAATTTTCCCTTGCCGGAGACTTGTTCGGGTGGAAACACTGGTGTATTTGTTAATGGTAGAGAGCTTCACCAAAAGGATTTGGATTTGCTTGGAAGTAGAGGACTCCCAACAGAGAGAGAGAGATCTTATATTATTGAAATTTCTGGGAGAGTCCTAGATGAGGACTCAGGTGAAGAGCTGGATAGCCTTGGTAAACTTGCACCAACGTAAGTTTTAAGCCTGTTTATGGTTGATTTTCCAAATTCGTTAGTAGTCGATGTTACTTAAAAGAAATTATGAAGAAAAAAAAAAATTCCTATCATGCTGCTGTTTTCCTAATGGTCATCAATGGCACATGGGATTCTTATTTAGATTAAGAAATCTGATTTATATGGAGGATTTTCAAAATGCATGCAGAATTTGATATTAAATATATTTAATTTGGTATTTTACAGTGTTGAGAAGGCAAAGCATGGATTTGGCATGAAAGTTCCAAGCACTGCATAATAACTATACAACCTCAGCTTGTGATGATGCCTATGAGGTGATGCTGGACAATTGTGTTATTCAGGAGTGCTTAAGAGTGCTTTCTTCAAAATCTTGCTGATGGTGATAAAAAAACAACATGCATATGGAAGTTAATGACCGGAAGATGTTACCGGTATGTATCTATTCTTTCTCATAGCAGTTGCTTTATGGTAAACCACAAACGTTGTTCCTTCAGATTGTATGTGTTGATTTTCAAAGTGTATATTAAAGTTGGTAGTCATATTTCAGTACTTCATATATCGTATATGCAACAAACTATACCTATTTCTCTAGGTTGAAATTGATATTGGATCACGCCATTGTAGGACATTCAATTTATGTCACTCTTTTGTCGTCTGTCTTAATGTGTATCATTGAGATTTCAAAGTGTAGTTAGTTGTAAAAGATCGATCATCAACATCATTTATTTGACACAATAGCAGTCAGTCACATTGGCGTAAGAACAGAGCAATTTCTATAATGGTTCATTTCGCGTAGTGTATGTCAAATGTTTGATAAGATCAGTGGTTAAGAAACCACACAATCGACTAGCAAATAGACGGGTCCATGCTCACTCTCTTTGAATCTCGGAGTTGTAATGAGATCTGAAGAGTCCGGAAGAACCCGTAAGAGAAGTATAAATTACGTAAGGGATCAGAATACCAACTGGATGCCCACAATCCTATATGTGGAAAATGTAAGATTGCAATTGTGTCCCATTTTTTGTCCTATTTTTCTAAAATTCCATCCTACACGTTTTTAAAGTCCAAATAATATGACAAGTATCGGTGTTTAAAAGATATGAGACAGGAGATGAGACATCAAATGAGACACGAAATCCCGATTCCCATCCCACACTAACGAATTTGGTAACCATGTGGATGCTGAAGAATGAAACCATATTATTCTGTCTGATGCTAAAGAATACTCCAAAGATGCTAAGAAATCACTACAGAAATTTCAAGTTCTAGATTTCCGATGAATATAAAGTTTCCATAGAAAGGTTCATACATGATCATCAAAAACCCAGAAGCAATAAACTGGGAAATAAATGATCTCAACATTTTACCAAGGGAAGGAATGATGCTCCAGATCGACTATGCAGCTAAATTACTAAACCGCAGGACCCAAATGTGCAGGTCCTAGATCAAGTAACGCAAGACAAAGCAAGGGCTCTACAAGATGTTTGAATCTTAAGTCCAATAGCTTCAAATTGTTGGTTCTCAATGTCAACCGAAAAAATGTCACCGTGTAGCGTTTGAAATAAAACTTTTGCATCCCCTATAATTCCCCATGGGAACATGTAGGGTTCTTTCTCTAGCTTGATATGAAACTTTTTGCTCCAAGTCCACATTGAGGTGCCTTCCTTCTCATTCTTCAGCATCCATATGTCCCAGGAGCGACTTTCCCCCCCCCCCCCCCTTGTGAGGATCAGGAGCGACTATCCTCTCCATCCATTGTACCTATGGCTTGTTGTGAATGAATACCCCTGTCTTTAATCACTACAGGTAATAACATCATCAGTTTGCTGGTATAGGGGGTAATGAAAATGTGGTTGTATCACTTGGAACACCTCTTGATTAAAATCAAATTGACATGAAAAATATGGCCTTTCAGAAGAGCCGACTAAACTCGTCCAGTAGATGGATCTGTTAACAAACCTCGTAGCAAGAGTGAGCGGAAAGTTTGGAGCATTGGCTTTAACAGTCGTCCAAGAGTCTGTTCTCAAACTGTAAACCTCTGCAGCAGGTGGCGTATCATCACAAGATTCACAACCAGCAAAATAGACAATCCTTATAATCTTGTAGTCATTAGCCTGCTCTACCTGGTGTTTTTGTTTTCAACTTCAAGAAATAATCACTAGTGGGAGTGTAAATGGATGAAGAAGAATTAGGTACAGGTTTCAATCTATTAATGACTGGATTCCACAAATAAAGATCATCATATAAACACCATCCAGGTTAAGGGTAGTCAGACAAATCAGTCCACCACAAGAGCCAACAATCGCAAGCTTATGAAAAGGATTTTCAACAGCAAGATGCTCTCTGAAGGTCGCAAGATCATAGAGAGCCAATTTTCTACGATCAGAGTCTTCCAGCAGCAAACAAGGGTAGCGTAGGAGTGATGGTGGTGTTTGTTAGTGATACTCCAGAACAGATAACTCCAGAAGCCTTTGACAGAGGACTTCTACCAGAAGGAAGCCTTTGACAGAGGACTTCCACCAAAAGCCTTTAACAGAGGACTTCCATCAGAAGGAAGCCTTTGACAGAGGACTTTCACCAGAAGCCTTCCATCAGAGGACTTCCACCAGTTGACATGATGACATTGTCTAGGGTGTTACGTGTCAGTTCATTAAGTCTTGAGGAGCTAAGTGTATGTTGTTTGTTAGTTGGTTAGATGACAGCTGTCATCTAATTGTCATCGTCTCTTTCTCTACATTGTATATATGTATTGTATAACAAACTAATACCTCGGTAACTCAATACATCAAAT
>JAOWAN010000051.1:11718084-11733083 GCA_028566635.1 Lobelia cardinalis | reverse complement strand
ATAATATTTAAATTAATATATTAATTGTAATTAAGATAAAATTTAAGTAGAATAATATTTAATTAAATTTAAATTTAAATTTATTTAAGATAAAATTAAATATAATTTAACTATAGAAGAATTTAATTAAAGTTAGATTTAATTAGAATTATTTTAATTACATTTAGCCCCCTTAGTTTGCCTAGTTAGAAAAAGATAAAAAAATTCATGAAAGATTAAGATTTTATGCACGTTAGTCCTTTTCATTAGTTTTTGACGATTTCCGTTCAAAATGGCCTATTTCGCAACAAAATTAATATCATAGGGCCCAAACGACAATTACTCAAACGTGGGGGTCCTTTTCGCCTTTCCACAAAAACATTGAGGCCTAAAAGGCAAAAATCCCTTATTATAATTATGGATAAACTTCTTCAAACCTTAACACACCATCATAAATGAATCACAAAACGAACCATAAACAAATCAATTAACACGATTCATATTTTATTCGCAACCGTGTTTTGCTTGCATAATTGTACTGTACTGTACAAGGCAACTTTGGTGTGAACTGGACGGCCATGTGGTAGAACTTAAAATGCTTTATTTTCGGACTATAAAGACACCTAGATCCCTGCGCCATCATCGATCGGTGTCTCATTATAGCAGCCCATTGACTCCTAAATTGGACCGGCAAAGTATCTTCCGCCCATTTCCCGCCACTCCTCCACCGGTGATCATCGCCGGTCCTTTTCGCAATTTAAAGACCCGGAGGTCAGTTATTGTCCAACCATCTTTTAATTCCGTTTATTACAAATTGAAGCGTTAATCATAAATACTATACAAACCAAATTCTATTATCCATAATTTGTCCAAAGCTGCTTGCTTCTTGTGATTCACCGTCGATCGTGGTTTCGCGTTACTAGTTTTCGTTGAGATCCTATATATTTAGGGAAAGGAAGGCCGATGAATGATCAAAGAAAGATGTTTGTGTTTGTAGAGACAATTGGGGATGTAGCTCAGATGGTAGAGCGCTCGCTTAGCATGCGAGAGGTACGGGGATCGATACCCCGCATCTCCATTTTTTATATTACTTCTTAGGGCACGCCAACATCATTTTCAATCACTGCTGCTCTTGAGTTTGAACACAGATTTTAGTCACTGCTGTTTTCTTTTTCTTTTTTTTTTGTTAATAAATTTCTGTGTTTATTTACTCCCTCATTTTGCCAATTTTCACTTCATTCTGTTTCTGCTTAAACCCCAAATGCTGCCGTGTCACATACTCTATTGTGCTCTGGGGGCAAATAACGTAATTTTGGTATTTGGTTTCAAGCAAAACAAAAGGACTGACAAAAAGGGACTTGATTTTCATTTACAAGCAATAGTGGAACATACACATTCTTGTGGATATTTTGATTAATTGTATTCTCCCCCTAGTTTGGCTAAAGAGTCCATGACTTTTATTACTCTGTAATGTTTTTTAAATGTACTAAATTTATATTTTATATTTCTACTATACGCGAGGAAACTTTCGTGTTCTAATCATGAAAGAAAATTATAAGTCAGTAGTGGATTCCGAGAATATGATGTGCTTCCTCCTTCCTGAAAGTTGTCCTCCTTTCTTTCCAGTGATGCTATACACTCATTACTGCTATATTAGTTTTGCTTGTGGACTAACTATATTGGACAAAAACAAATAGTGAAAAAGGACTCATGTAGCCGACCCCAAATAATTGGGATAGAGCCCACTTTAACTTGGATGAGTTATAGTACCCGAATCAATCCACCATGGTAGATAAATAAAAAGGAAACCACTTTTAAGGCACCAGGGCATCGTTCATTGCTTCACTCTTAAAAAAACCAAAGTTCCTTCCTATTGATCTGGAAACACTTCTCAAGCACGAGCGAATGATTCAGTTTCAGTGCCAAACATTGTGGTTGCCAAACTAGCAGTTGAAAAGATTCTGAACCATCTTCAGGCTGATTAAAGCTTGTAGCTATTACGATTTGCTGAGGGAAAAGAGAGAAAGAACACCAAAGAGGATGCAGCCCCGATGGTTGAGCGCTTGGTTAGCATCTTAGACGCATGGGATTGATGCTACATCTTCATTTTTTAAGTTAGACATACAAAAAGAAAAAACTATTCCATGCACCCGTTGCACGGAATGGTGTATAGAAAGTGAGTGAGATTTTGATGTTTTGATAGTGGAGTAGAAGAAAGAAAATTGATTATATAGAATTACTCTTTCCATAATGTGGACTATAACCTCAACGCACTCACTGAATTTGTTGCTTTTGTATTTACGTGGTATGTAGCAGAACAAGGTGTATGAGTTAGCTTTGTCAACGCTGCATATTACTCCCTCCATTCCAAACAAAGACTCAACTTTTGAGTTTCTTGCAAAAAATGGTATAATATTTAAGCATTTGGTATTATAAAAATTGCAATCTAATTATTCTTTATTGTAGTTAATAATGGTTGAAATTTTTACTACCTATAAGTACATTAAGGATTAATGTCTGTTAGTTGCATGCTGACTTCTGAAAAGGAAACCTGACTCTTTGGTCTGAGCATAGGAGTGGTGGTTAGAGATTGAGAAGCATCTAAGTGAACACTCCCTCCGTTCCCGGCAAAGAGTCCACTATTCCATTTGGGGACGTTTCATTCAAAGAGTCCCCTTTCAAAAATTATGTTTTATCTCAAATTGTAGAAAAGAACAACAATTTTAATATAATTTGTAAAAGATAAAAAGTGCTAAAAATTCAAAATTAAAAAGTTCACGTAGGCAATCCGCCTTTTTTTAGCCCATTTTTGCCCCACTATCGAGTCATACAGAAGAAAAGGTTCTCTATATAGCAAAAACCGATGCCTTACCACTTGGCTATACTCCCATCGAGTTAGCTCTTGGAGTCAAGGCATGCCTTAAGGTAGCGACTGACTTTCAGGCGAGATGGTTCCCAGGGAGAAATGCTATAACAAATGGTTCCGGCCGGGCTGCGGTTAGCCTGAACGATATCCCTAACTAGAGAGTCTTTTTGAGCTTTTTAAGGCTAGGTGAAGTCTAGTTATATAAATTAATATACTGACTTACTCTTTGCATTCTCCAAGTGACTTTCAAACATGGATTCTCTGCCCGGAATAGAGGGAGTACTTCATGACTTAATGGTGGAGATTAGAGAATAATTAGCTGTGACGTTTCCACCCTGAGATGCAGGTTATGTTGGCCCTGGGCATGAAGCTTACATAAGAAAAGATATACGTGTAGGGTACTGAACTCGTGAACTAGAATTTTTATTTGTTTGTACACTGGTGTTTCGCTCATTGTCAGTTTTAAGGAGCTTTTTCTAATATTAATGAACTAGAATGCTCTCTTTACCCATGGAGTTTGAGTAAGCATTTGGAGATTGGAAATGTAAGTATTTTCTGTGCAAATTTAGGTAAACTTTCAATAAAAAGGTTTTCTAAAAAAGCCTTTTTGGCTTGTAGGGGAACATAGATTAGACCCTCATAGACCTTGCAATTCAGAGATTCAGTGTACTATTCAGTTCTTTGAGCCCTGTGATTCATTCTTTGAACAATCCTTGTCTATAAAACTTAAGCTTTGTTTTGGATGGTTGTCTTTGTTGAGTTCTGATCTGGTCTTTGATATTCTTTCTTTACATTAATATCTTCGTTTCCAACACTCTGCAGGTGGATGCCACTGATGTCTCTAATTTCTCCAAGATCTAGAGGTCAGTAATTGTTGTATCAATCTTTTGATGACATACAAGTTAAAGCAACTCGTAGCGGAAAATTGATTTTGATTAAGTTGTTTGGTATTAGAAAATAGAGAAAGGAGTGACAACGCAATAGGGGATGTAGCTCAGATGGTAGAGCGCTCGCTTAGCATGCGAGAGGTACGGGGATCGATACCCCGCATCTCCATTTTATGCTTTTTACCCCAAAATCTAACTTCTGTTCATTTTTTATATCATTATCTTTGTTGTTGTTGGTTTCATCTAGATGTTGTAATTGTTTTTTTTATTGTTCAAAGATGGGCTTTTTGTGTGCAAGAGTGTCTCTTTCGGTGTCTGCCAAAATTTGAGTGGCTCTGATCTCTTATTCCACGTGCGCAATGATGTGTAGAAATTCAAATGGTCCACTCTCGGTTAATATACTTGCAAAGAGATAGCCCCTTAGGAATCTACTGGTCCCCTCTATGATGCCACATTGTATAGAATTATAGCCCAGAAAAGTGGCAAAAAGTCCTGAACAAAATGGCCTATTTTTCCTTAACGTGGATTAATAATATCAATGTCACTGAATGATGCCAAGGAGTTATCAATGATATACTTGATAACGGGAAACTAGCTGTAGGTTTTGTGCCATACGAGGTACGAGGTGGAGTTATTTTGCCTTTGCCCGGGTTAACTCTGGTCAGGAAACTCTTGGGAGAAAAGGCATGCTGGTAAAGGACTCATCAATTCAAGTATTCTATTTTATTTTTTGTCTGTGCTTTGTGGTATTTCACATATTATGATATTGAGGAGCCTTCCTGATGTTGATGGGGAGATATTTATTTGAAGCTGACATTGATCCGCGGAGTTTAAGCAAGCATATGAAAATTGGGAACACGAAAGATTGCTTTTCATGTTGTAAGCTGAAAGCATTGACTCCAAGGCTATGAGGTATGTCCTTAGCTAAATTTATGCATTGTAGAAGTAATATGAATGTACATAATTAGTAGAGACAGAGATTGGGTTCAAGCCACAGTTCTTAAGATGAAATGCACCAGCGTCTTGCACCGGATGACCATGGTGAGGTATCTCGTCTATGCTTATGTTCCTCATTACAGTTTTAAAACCGTTAGACTTAGGGTATGCTGTAATGGTAAGGATTACCAAAAAGCTTGTTTTACTTGTAGGGAATTTCCTCGTACAGCAGAACCCTCTTAGACCTTCCAATAGAGGTTTATTATCCTATTAAATTATTATTGCACATTTTTGGCTTTAATTATCTGGAATTTTTTTAAAATTTGTAATCTCTATGATAAGCTAGGGAATGTCGCTTGCTATCCGCACCAAGCCAGGCTCATCAATCTTTGTTTAAATATAAAGAACACAAATTGTTGGGGATAGTTTGATATGTGGCATATATGATTTGGAACGGGTACACTACGTTTATTTGCTAAAAGTTCCTTGTGAAAGTTGAACAATTTAGGAATAACATAAATTTCATAGACGTCCTTAAGTGTAAATATGCAAATTGCTAATGTCAGGGAAAATGCCTGATGAGTGGAAAATGAGCATTTTAGTACCAACATATAAACATAACGGTAATATTGAAGTTGCATGAAATACAGTTAACTAAATTATTTGGTGTTAAATAGGTTCTCCTTCCATTGAGCTGTTGGTGGTCTAATATCTGGCACCACAGTGCTCAGCCTAACGTCTTTGGTCCGCACATCGTTTTGTCTCCGCCATCTTTGTTGGTAAAGACACGTTAAGAGTTTTTCTCTCTGGATATGGTCATTATATATGAACACCAGGAATATACTCTTTTAAAGTAATGCAATAAACAGAACATTCTCTTGATAATTTCTTGATCTCTTTCTACTTCACCATTGTTGGGTCGTTTAATCATTATGACTGATTACACTTATGGTTGATGTACCTCTTTCTTCAAGATCTAGATGTCAATATCTGATTTACGTATCTTTTGATCACTTACCAGTTACTATATGTTTACAAGAAAATTACAATACGAGTTCATTGTTCATTATTGTGAGTCTTCTGAATCATTTTATTAGCAATATATTTGATTCATGAAAATTGCAAGGAAAACAAATGGAAAAGGAAAATTGATAATTAAAGAAGTATTTTGGTATTAGAAGGTAGAAAAAATAGTTTAAGCATAACTGGGGATGTAGCTCAGATGGTAGAGCGCTCGCTTAGCATGCGAGAGGTACGGGGATCGATACCCCGCATCTCCATTTTGCACTTTTACCCAAAATCAGAACTCTCTGTTCATTTGATTCTATCATTATCTGTCTTTTTGTCATTTTCATCTAGGTGTTATTTTTATTATTATTAGTCTTTCTTACCATATACGAACTTTTTCTTTGCAAGAGTTTGTCTCTTTCCGAGTGGCTCTCACTCTCTTAAATCACGTGCCCAATGATATGTTAAAATTTAGATATCCCAAACTGCCTTAAAATCCTTGCAAACATAGTGTCCCTTTGGAATCTAGTGGTCCCCACTACTATGCCCCATTGGGATAAAAGGACAAATAATTCCTTCAGAACATCGACATCGTTACAGCCCAGAAAAGTGGCGAAAAAACCTGAATACAAATGGGCCTTGCATTTTTTTTTTCATGTCAGATTTTAATGTCAACATGTTCACTGAACAACATCAAGGAGTTAACAATGGTAAACTAGATCATGGAGAAAAATAGCTATAGGTTTTGTGTAACATGAGATGCATTTAAGTTGGCTTTGCCTGGTCAGGGAACTTTTTTGAAATGGCATGCTGGTAAAGGGGTTCGTCAAGTTTTTTATTTTTTTCCTTTTTTTTTGTCAGTGTTTGATGATATGCATTGGTAATTCAACAATGATGAGTCTTGAGAAGCCTTCCTGATGCAGATGGGAGATGTTTATCAAAGCTGACATTATTCGGAGAAGATTGAGGAAGCAGCATATGGAAATTGGGAAAATGGAAAATTACTTTTCATGCTGTAAGCTGAAAGCATAAATTCCCAGGCTGAGGTATGTCCTTACTCCGTAGCTAATATTTCTGTTGTAGGAATAATATGAATCTACCAAAGTAGAATGAATAAAGATCAAATAAAATCACAGTTGTAAGGATAAAAAAGACCACAATATCTTGCGTCGGATCAGCATGGCGAGGTAGCTCGTCTATGCTTATGTTCCTTTATGCTGTTCGAGCTACGCTTATGTTCCTTTATGCTGTTTTACAACTTTTAATTTAAGGTACATTGCAACAGTAAGGTTTACAGAAGAGCTTGTTTCCCTTGTACTGAATTGCCTTGTACAGAATTGAAGAACACCCCAAGACCTTGCAATGCCAGAGCTTCATTATCATGCAAAATTCTTGAAGCCCTGTGATAAGTTCTTTGCGCCATCCTTGTCAATCTGATTCAAGCCCTCAAATTATGAGTGGATTAGGCATTATAGTACCAATATACAAACGTAAAGGCGATATTATGAGTTACACTATTTATAGTGAACTAATTTATTCTATTGAATAGTTTCTCCTTTCATTAGGTTTTGGTGGTCTAATATCAAGCACTAATGCTCAGCGTGACATCTTTGGCCCACTCGTAGCATTTTAGCCCGACCTCTTTGTTGTGAATAACACAATTAAGATTTTTTCTCTGCTCGTGGTTACTTTATAGGAGTATGAACACTGGAAATTTACTCTCTTAGAGTAATGCTATAAACATAGTGCTCTCTTGATGATATCAAGATCTCTTTCTAGTTCACCATTGTTGTGCCAATTTAGTCATTACGACTAATTACACTTATGGGTGGTCTATCTTTCTTCAAGATCGACAGGCAATTACTGCTGTATCTATCTTTTGATGGTTTACAAGTTAATTATAATTGCATTACAAATTCACTACTAGTTATTTGTTCAGCCATTCCTATATATAGGTGCTTAGTTATACTCTGTTTGTTTTCGTGCCTTTTAAATGGAGAAGGAAAATTGATAATCAATGAAGTTGATTGGTATTAGAAGGTAGAAGGAAATAGTGGAAACACATTAGGGGATATAGCTCAGATGGTAGAGCGATTTCTGAGCATGCGAGAGGTACAGGGATCATACCCTGCATCTCCATTTTATACTTTTTACCCAAAAAATTAAAACCTGCCTGTTTTTTTTTTTTTTGAACCAGGACGGCATCTGGCGGGATTGGCTACCCATTTTATTAATAAAATAAAAGGAACATACAAGGAGGGGGACTAACTACTGACTCACTAGTTATAGCCAAACCTCTAAAAACAAACAAAGAAACGAGAAGACAATTATAAGTCATTTTCTAAAATAGTAAAAACTGCCTGTTCATTTGGTTATATCATTATCTTTGTCTTTGTTCATTTTCATCTTGGTTTTAGTTTTCTTTTTTACTAAAGATTAATTTTTATGTGCAAGAGTTTGTCTCTTTCTATTTGTGTTGAAATTTTAGTGGTCCTCACCCTAATAAATCACGTGCCCAATTATATGAAGAAAAAAAAACCTGTAAAACCCCAAACTGTCTTGAAATTTGCAAAAATACTGTCCCTATGAAATATACGGGTCCCCTCTATTATGCTACATTGGATAAAAGGACCAAAATTTCCATCAGAACATGGATAGAGTTATGGCCCAGAAAAGAGACAAAAGTCTGAAGCAGAATGGCCCGTCTATTTTCTTGATGCTGATTAGGATCTCAACAGGATGACTGAGCGACTTCATGGAGTTAGGAATGGTAAACATGATAATAGAGAACAATAGCCGTTTTGTTTCTGTCAAATGAAGTGTACTTATGCTGACTTTGCATGTTCGGGAAATTCTGAGAGAAAAACCATGGTAAAGGGCTCAACAATTGCAGTATTCACTGTCAAAAAAAATATAATAATAATTGTAGCAATCTGATTTTGTCCACGTTTGCTGATATATACTGTCATTTCACTGAAGATATTTCTTGAGAAACCTTCTTGATGCAGATGGGAGATGTTTATTTAAAGCTGGGTTGATTTGAGGAGTTCGAGCTAGCATATGAAAATTGGGAAATATAAGATCGATTTTCATGTTGTAAGCTGAGGCACGGATTCCAAGGCTATGAGGTATGCCCTTAGCTGAATATCTGTATTGAAAGAGTATATGAATCTGCAAAAGTAGAATGAACAAATATTGGATAAAGCCCCAATTATTGAAATGTAAAGCACCACAATGTCTTGCACCAGATCAGCATGGTGAGGTAGCTGATCTATGCTTATGTTCCTTTATCGAGTCTTACAACTGTTAAATATAAGGTACTTGCAGTGCCAGAGTCCAATATCCTGTTAAATTCTTGGAGCCCGAGCCCTGTGATCAGTGTTTTCGGCCATGCTTGTCACTCAGATTTAGGCTCTCAAACCATGAATGCGTTGGGTATAAAAAATACTCCACACATTTTTATTGTTTATTGCATTGATATTAGGGGTAACATTGGTAGTAATTATTGCATATTTTCTGATTTTGGTTATGTGTAGTATCAATGATATGCTAGGGAACATCGGTTGCTATTGAGACAAGCATGCTCGCTAAGCCAGGCTAATCAATTTATTTTCAACTTTAAATAACATAAATGTTGGGACTAGTTTGGCATGTTAGTATGTATGATTTGGAACATCTACACCATGTCGTTTGCTTAAAGGTCCAAATGAATGCATTTTTAGGAATGACATAAATTATCATAAACATCGTTAGTTTAAATATTCCTAAAACCATTCTGACTTTTGTTTCATGTAGTCAAAGAATTAGAGAAGCTGGTGAAATCTTAGAGGTTAGGTTTTCAAACAAAATTCTTTTAAAGAGGAACATCCCAACTTATAGAGTAGGACATACTGTGTCGAACAAATGGAGCACCTCTAAATGGTATCCGCTTTAATTGAGAGACATTTTTGTTGATAAACTAATGATGAGCTTAATTTCTCAAACGAATTCCCTTTAAGAGGAGCATCCCAAATTTAAAACACAGGCCTTTTTGAGTGGAAATAGTGGGGGAGTACTTCTAGAGGGTATCTCTTCCTTTCATTGAGATTATTTCAAATTATTTTTTCTATTTTTTGATTAGAAGCAGTGAGAACTCTTGATTATGTCAAATGACACTCTTTTTTCTAGCATCACCCTTTAAGCTAATATAGTTAAGTTACAATTATTACTCCCTCCATCCCTAATGAAGAGTGAAATGTTCATTTTTGGGTCATCCCACTTAACCACATTGCATCTACTTTTTGCAAGAAATAAATATGCGCCACATTCTTAAGGGGCTTCAATTGAAATTAGCTTTTTCAAATCATTAGTTAATATCTGTGCCTAGTCTTGCTAGATTTACTGCATTGTGGTGTACCTTGATCTAACCGATTTGTACTTATTCTTACAAAATTAATACCGTAGTTTCTTCTTTACAAATTAATTATTTGAACTTTTTTACTCCTTACCACTTGTTACTGCAAACCATTCTGGCATAGCAAGACCACTATCTTATTGTGTTCAACCTTGTGTCTTGAAGACATTGAAGAAGTTCCTCGAGCCAATATAAGTATTATCGTAACACCTTCCATTAGTGGGAGTTCCTTATGAGTCAGAGACTGATTCGAATTGCAGAAAATGCTTGTAATTATCAGAAGAATTTTCTGGAACTTCAATTGAAGCTAGAGTAAGAATATCGCCTTAACGTGGAAAAAGGATTTTTTAAGGTCTTGCTCATTTCTGTATTCACAGAATTGTTTTCTGAAATTTGTTTTTCAGGTACCTTGAAGACCACAAGAGAGAGATCAGGTGGGGTTCTACGAAGCTTAACGAGAAAGGTTTCATTTATGTACATGGCACAAAGAAGAACTTAGATGATTGCGGTAATGCAGCAAGGAAGTTGGGTGAGCTACTACTTCATTCTGCTATTCCATTGAGCTTTTTCAAACGTCAATCTCTATTTAAGTGAATTTCTGGTGTTTCAGGAGGTTGCTGATTGAAATCAAGCTCTCGTGTTACAATGTGATGTGTCTGATAACCATTTTCACTTTTTTATGTTCTTGAGCTTGCAATATCTCAATGTTGAATAAATAGAATTGACATTTTTGGTAGCCATTTCTCTGACGCAGCCTGTTACAGTCTCGGATGACATGGTACGATTTCATAACACTTACAAATGTGGTAGTGTGCTGTAATGCCACCTCATTTGTCATCTGTTCATCTTTTTAACAATCGTTCATCCTTTCTACCTCAAAAGGCTGTCGTTGTCTTCACTTCTCTCAATCTCGTCTGAATAGAGAAACCAATTACTAACATTGAGATTTGGCCTCACCTCATGTCTCATATGTACACTGACATTGCTTATTGTGCAGACCATTCAACGTTCTAAAATCGTCCATATCTACCGGATGGGTTGTTGCATTGTTTTATTTACGGACTAGTAGGTACCAAATATTTACATGGGGACAATTAAGTAGGCTAGATAGTTACTGTGCTAAAACGTAAAGAAATTTGAGTATATAAACGTAAGAATGTACCATTAAAAAACAAAGGGGATGTAGCTCAGATGGTAGAGCGCTTGCTTAGCAATCGAGAGGTACGGGGATTGATACCCCGCATCTCCATTTTCTTGCTTACTTACATATATGGCTAATTTTAGTGAATCCCCAAAGAGCTAGCTAGCTAGCTTAGTATTGTAAGTTATTCATTTCATTTTACTTTTTCCTAAGAATCTATATTATATGGACAAGATGTCAATGTCATCACAAATGAATAGTGTGCACAGATTTTGAGGTGAAGTTGGCTAGTATGATGTGTATGTTTAAGAGAGAGGGAGAGAGAGGGAGAGAGGAGGAGGGGACAATGTGTCAGGCAGTGTATTGTTTGGGGGCTCGGAGGGGGGGGGGTGCCGGGGGAGGGGACATGGGCGTAGGCTCGTGTATTGTTGGCTGGTGTGATGTTTCTTTTTTGTTTATTTTGAAACTAATTGTTTTAGTTAGATACATTTTATTTTTTGTTTTCTTTATTTTCTTTATTTTTTTAAAGGAAAAGAAGATAATATTTTCTTCTCGACACGAGCTTTCACTATTATTTTTGGTGTTAACATATTTTTTCGTACTCTCGGGCACGGGCAAAAATATTTTAACACTACCGTGTTCTCTATCACTGTTATTTTTCTGGATAATTTCAGGGCACGGCATCCACTAGTATATATATATATATATATATATATATATATTAGCATCAATACATCAACTTAACTTTGAAAAATCATATGAAACTAAATGCACAATGTGATAACAGACTTCTTACCTCGAGGATATTCCTCGCGGAGCCTATCTCTCCCATGTTGTAACCCCTTACTGAATAAGGTCCCCCAAGAGTAAAGGCATCATAACCTGGAAGGTCGCCAACGCAACCACCATAATGCCCATGGAGAACAAGCACGGGTGGTGGCGGTTTACCAGCACCTTCTTCCACCAACTTCAGCGGGATAAATCGGGTCAGCGTTAGCTGGTGACGGTTGAAGAACGGAAACTTACTGCCAATACCAAGACCTTGATCAAGCTGTGAATCATTTAAAAGAGACATTCATCATGAAATCCAATGAAAATCCACTAACTCACAAGATACAAGTAACATTAGCAAATGCAACCCATAGCAACTATGTACCTTCTAATATCTTTTTGTTCATTGTTTTTGAAAACATTCTAAGACTTACTATTTATAATTGAAGTTGTTGATACTTATTTATACATAATTGTCAAAGGTAACTAATTAGTAGTAGTTATCAAAAGGTAAAAGACAACTGTTCTAATCCTAAGAGGTAGGCTTTTAAGGAGAGGACATACAACACATAAGGAAATTCACGAAAGACTTTGGTACAGTGACGGCCTCTCTTAGTAATGCATGTTTAAGTAATGCACTTTTATTCAGGGTTTTACTCTGCAACACAAGCAGTAAACCTTCTATAACTATCAGGGCACTAGAGCTTCTTCATTTTATGAAATGGCTTGATGAAAATAAATTGAGAAAGTACAAGAAAAATGAAGTCAAATCAGAGAAAACAGTGAAACATCAACTTAGGATACCTATATGTGAACATCCAAAGTCAATTTTGCAACTCACCTGGAAGACATTCCTCTCACCAACTATTGCTCCATTAATAAACTTTGTGTTATCTCTCGTAATATTCGCCTGTGCAAATGCCATTCTGTCAACACCTGTCCCACTTAGAGTTGTGGGAGGCCCATCTGCTATAACACCTCCACTAGGCAACACCCTATGACCATTTGTAGAAATCTGACTGTTTTCATCGCGTGTCGTTATCTCTTCCATCACAATTCCGTAAGTGAACTTGCTTTGCCGTGTCAAATTCTGCAAAGGAAGTATAAATTTGAATTGATACCAGAAACAGCCCAGATAAAGCTAGCAACAATCTGAAGGCAATGAATTAAGCTACCTCTGTAATATTGGCTTTGATCCCAGCTCGATCAACCCATATTGGAGGAACTTCAACTTCAGGACCACCCGTGAATACAGGACTCAACTTTCTGATGTTAAAACAGCTTGTACGGAAAGTACGGTTGCGAGGATCATGGAAACCATCCAGATTAGGATGTACATACTCGAGTTTAAAAGAAATATCATCCTGCACAAAGTTGTCCACAAAAATATAGATTAGACAAACAACTTAGGCAGACATCACCCATTTTTAATAAAATAAAACCAAAAAAATTATGTCAAGCTAAAGGCAAGTTAACCTGGGGATTGAGAAAGTTACTAGTGGTCACTGAGCCAAGTAGGGACCGGTTAAGCCCTTTGATATTCCGATGCTCAAAAGAAACGGCTCCACCAGGCTGGATTGAAGCCTGAACAACACCGTATATTAATATATATAAAATAATAAAGGCTTTCTGTAGCATGTTGGAACCCCATTATTCAAGTGTTACAAGTGACTATAAGATAGATAACTGAACTTCATACCAGGGTAGGACGACCTCCAGTTCCAGGAATGATACTCCACTCTGTACTAACTTCAGCAGATTTTTGTTCCACCTCTTTAAGCTTAATCTCGACAACAATCCCACCCTCTCTTTTCAGATCGGGACGTGGATTAACTTCAATATTCGAAAAAAGAGCTAATGAGTTCAGATTCCGCAAAGCTTGCTTTCCTGCTTCGACGTTGAATACATGTCCTGCCTTAAGCTGCAAACAAGATATTGCAGTAAGGTACACAGTCGACAAGTCATTAAATTCATCCGCTTGGTAAGTACGAGAAGCACATGAATCTACTATCGATTCACAGTAAGACATCACACCAACTCCAAGTTATAAATTACATTGTAACCAAATATATGATAATTGCGAAAATGAATTCCACATCAGTAGCTAAAGCCTGGCATGCCAGTATACATGATCCTGGATCAAACCACTCACAAGCCAACTGATAATGAGTTGGAACCAAAGTTCAAAATGTATCAGAGCAGCTCATCAAACTTGTTATGCCCAATGGTGCCCATTCTTATTTCGCCTCACCCAGCATGATTTATTTGAGGTTGTGAGCCTCAAACCCAGCTAAATGTGAATGGTGTCCATAAGATTAATTGAAGCACTTTTTTTTTTTTGATAAAAAGTGATTGAAGCACATCGACTGTCGACATATCAGACTCCGGGTCCATACGCTTATGGCAATTGATTTTTCGTGAACAATTAGGCTCAAGTTAGATATATGCCACGTGGAGTTTGTATCACACAACAAATAGCAGGAATGTTCTCAAGTTCATTTCCTAAGCTTCTTTTCAATCCAAAATGCTAGGAACCATGAGATGATGAGAACCACTAGGATTTAAGAATTTTATATTTGTGGATCCTAGTTCATATTTATGGATCCTAGTTCATATTTTTGAATCTTAAGTGTTATTTTGATTAGGAAATATCAACCAAGATACACAAATATCAACTAGGATCCACGAATATCAACTAGGATCCATGAATATTAACTAGGATCCATAAATATCAAATTTTTGGATCCTATTGGTTCCCAAGATTCCTAGATTATTTAGGTTCTCATTTGAATAAGCCCCTATATATATATATACAAACCACTTTTTCGTACAAACCGTACGAATCAGTTGTATCTTACTACATTTTTGTTGTATGTTAGTTAAATGTTAGTATTTTATATAATAAAGATCCAACACAACAATTTTTTTAAGAAAATCAACAAAGATACAACAAAAATATACTAAGATACAACATATTCGTAAATATACAACAAACTAACTAAGATGCGAAAATACAAC
>JAOWAN010000051.1:11645087-11677312 GCA_028566635.1 Lobelia cardinalis | reverse complement strand
AAGCTAAATCAAAACGGAAGTGGCGACTCTCATTTTCTCAATAAATGAGTAGTCACTAAGAGGACCCGAAAATATTGAAGCGAAACTTTTTTGACTTATGTGCTTGGTTCGTTCGAACGGGGGTTCTCACACCACCATACTACAATACCCAATTATTGTTACAAATATTATTTCATATGTTAAAAGCTCATGAATTTCGGTTTCAGTAGGAAAAAGAAATAATTTACTTATGGTCCGATCATGAGTACTATATACAGTAATATTGTGTAATATAGTATTGTTCATAATATGAAAATAAGATGATATGCGTTTATGAAATAAAATATTAAATTATCTCTATGATGTGAAAGATTTGAATGTGATATGAGGAGAGAGAAAGTGATGTGAAATATTTGAATGCGAGGAGAGAATTAAAAAGAGATGAGAAAAAATATAATGTGAAATGTTTGAATTGATTTGTGAGAGTGTATATGTATAGGGGAAAATATTTAATATTAATAGATGATATTTGAATATAATATTAAAGATATATATATAATATGTATAATGTAAGTAATATTATGGTATATGAAAATATTGAACTCGTGGTCTGATCTTTACATTGTTGATTCTTGTTAATGATGGATTAACAGATTAGGAAGAGAAGGGAATGTGGAGCAATTTTTTCATTTTTCATCGCAATCCCAACTAGAAATTTTCTTAAATTCTATGACGTACAATTTGTTCTTTGTAGTAATTGATTTTCTTTTTCCTTGAATATAAATCATCTTCCGTGACATATCCACTTTCGATCATGATCATGTTCTTATTTCGCATTGCAAAAGATTAAGGGATTGACAGTAAGAACATTTTCATCAAAATTGAGACGATATGATTAGATCATGAATCTGATTTATTTGATATTTGATATTTAATTTTTCTTACTTTTTCACTTTACATATCATAGGTCCCACCATTTTTTTTATATCTCTCTCCTACTTTTTCACTCTACATATTAAATATTAAAATTAAATATCGTATAATATTATATTACTGATTTGACCATTAGAAGCAATATTTAGCAATACGCTTTCCTAAATTATAAGGGGGTGACACAATAAAGGTATTTTGAGTCAAACATAGGTTTGCCATATTTCACAACTCAAATTCTAGATTTCTGATTAATTAAGTTAAAACAATTTTTACTAGTTAAATTACTTGTTTGATGGTATTTAAAATGAAAAGAAGAAGAATAATAATTGGTATTAAAAAAAAATATTTTCTTTTAACAAAAAATTATATTTTGCATTTTGATTTAACTTTTAACTTTCATTATATGAATGAATAGTATGCTGTCCATTTCGAATTGAAAAAATAGCATATGATAGTAAATAAGTAAAACAAAATATAACGACACCCATTCTACAACTTTCATAAAATAAAATACATGGTACCCATTCCTATCGTTTCACGGAAATGAAGGAACACAAATTAAAAGGCGAATAGAGTTTAAAAGGGAATACATGGAGGTGGTTTAATGTAAATTTGTGGGATCTGGGGCACGGATAGGTCCGACAGTTCCAATCCATATCCAATAATTTACTCAACCCAACCCAATGGATCACCTATTACTGAATTAAAAACATACAGCGATCCTCCCTTCTCTCCCAGGCTCCCGTCTCCCCCCTCTTCTCCGCCGTCGAACACAGCCACTCTCCTCCGGTACTCCCCTCTCCGTCCACCATTGCCTCAACTCGTAGGACTCCCTCCTACTACACCCCTCTCCATTCTCCGGTGCGGAAATCATCGAAGGTGTCGGATCTCTTCCCTCCCTTCTCTCCCTCTCTGTCCGCCGTCTCCTTAAGTCACATTCAACAGGTTCTTTCTCTTAATCTTTGGGCTCTCTCTCTTCCCTTTCTCTCTTAGTGTGTTGGGCTCTTGTCTCTTCCATGAAGGATAGCAAAAAGAGGTTTGTGAATGAGAGTGAAAGAAAAGCGAGATGGAATGGGGGGTGTTAGGGGTTTAGTTTCTAATTGCATCAGTAAGAACTGTAATCATTGCAGGAGTATAGAGAGAGATGAAATATCGAATTGGGTGTATAAGTTATCATCAGATTGGGTATGGGAGCCGGGAGGGACCCGTAACTCGTTGTGCAGGACAGCAGGAGTTATGGTGGTGTGGTGCCACTATTTGGACTATGAAAAGTAGAATCCAGACTACAAAATTATATCCAATTAAGTGAAGTAACATTTAACAAATGACTATGAAAAGTTAATTTTTTTTGGATTGTCGGATGTTATATTTCATAGTTTGATTTTACTTTTAATAGTTCAATTTGTAGTGACACCACTGAAATGATGGAACCATGGGTTCCAAATCCGTTGTGGTATGGAACCGTATTGACAGATTGAGTGTGATTACTCAGGCCAACCCACTCAAATTAAGTGAAGTAACATCTAAGGACTATTAAAAGTTGAATTTTTTTGGATAGTCGTCTGTTATATTTCATAGTCAGATTTTACTTTTAACAGTTCAATGCAGTGACACCACAGAAATGATGGAACCATGGGTTCCAAATCCGGTGTGGGATTGGAACCGCATTGACAAATTGAGTGTGGTTACTCGGGCAACCCACTCAAATTAATTGAAGTAACATCTAACAAATGACTATTAAAAGTTAAAAAATTTTGGATAGTCGGATCTTATATTTCATAGTTGGATTTTATTTGTAATAGTTCAATTTGCAGTGACACCACCGAAATGATGGAACCATGGGTTCCAAATTCGGTGTGGGATGGAACCGTATTGACAGATTGAGTTTGATTACTCAGACCAACCCAACTTATTAACTATTCAACCCAATTAAAATAGGTTGTAATGGGTTTCAACTCACATCAATCCATTACCTATCCCAACCCAATGAACCCATTTAACAGGCCTATCTACGGACTACCCAGAGATTTGACCTGATTTCTGGGTTCAGGTTTTATGTAAATCGCAGACCGTGAATGATACTGTTCTTTGACAAATTCGATTTCAGGGGATAAGTGAAGAAAACCAAGATGGGAAGATCAAAGAAAAGCCCCAAATTTGCAGTCATGAAGAAGATTGTCACTTCCAAAGCTATCAAGCAGTAAATTTTCTTCGTTAATTTCATTTATTTTTCTGTTTAATTCTTTGTTTTGGCTCTGTGGATTCATGAATGTAATTTTTATTTGTTTGTTGGAACAGCCATAAAGAAGAGATTTTGAACCCTAACAAGAAAGATTTGACCAAACAGAAGCTCCCTAGAAACATGTACGTAAGGCTTCTTTTATTGGGTTGCTCCTAATTTTGGGTTTATTTGTATTGTATAAGAATTGTTATTTGTGTTAATATAATTTGCAGACCGAATGTTTCTTCTGCACTCTTTTTCACCCACAATACCGCACTGGGTCCGCCGTACCGAGTTCTGGTTGATACCAATTTCATTAATTTCTCCATCCAGAATAAAGTGAGTGCTTTTCAATTTTGAACTTACTTGGTTTTGGTTTTTCTTGGATTATATTCATTTGATTTTGAGTTTTTGTTAATTGAAATATGTAAATGGACTTGTGAACTGTTTTAAGTTTGAAAATTTGCCAGTTATAGTGTAACTGTGTTGCTTCCTATGTGTATGTATTATTTTTCAAACCATTCCATACTCGTTAATATCCAACCCACAATCAAGTTGTCTACTGGAAACATTCTTCAGTTATACACATTTTTATATTAGAGTTTCTTATGAAGCAAATGCATGTTTTAGTCAGTGAGCTGAAAACTAGCAGCCAACATGATGGTGAGACTTGTTGGACTGACTGTGTTGATACAATGTAAAGTGGTGGGAGAAACGTGGGTGATCATAGGTTTTTCTGTTGGTGAGAAGATAGCTGAGTTGATATTTGTACTTCTGATTATCTTGATGGGTATAAGAAAATAATTTTGACTTTACCATCTTATATTTACCCTGCGCTTGGGTGAACAGGAATTGTGTGCAGTAGGGGAAAGATCAAACAAAAAGGATTCTGTATGCATTTGGGAAACCGACTAGAACCATGCCCAGGAAGTATAAATAAGAGGATTACCTCATTTAGAAAAAGAGAAGACTGGTTTTCCTATAGAATGAGAAGCGACTTAAATTTGATTGCGCCTTATCAGGATACCCACCCCCCACCCCCAAATAGAAATGAAAGAAAAGGACTGAAATTTAGTTTGCTTGGAAAAATTACTTATATCACCTCCTTTGACTACTGTTTTGGTTCAGTTCACTTGTGTGCCCATCACAGTGAAACACAAATATATTTCATTCCAATGTACGTGCTGCACATTATAGCCTATCAAACAGCTTGTTACTGGTATATTCTAGTTGGTTCCTATTAAGTAGTTACTTGACCAGTTTTTCATTTGACAATGAGGGGAATGTGATTTGTGTATTCTAGCCGGCTATTAAACATTTAATCTTCCCCTATGAATCTATGGTCTCTCGCGTTTTCACCTAGTATCTCTGAAGAAACCTACATTAGCCATAAAGATAGACCTTTAGTTGAAACCTTGAAGTAGGAATGATCAAGTGAGTAGATAATAAAATTAGCAGCATCAATAAGAATCTGTGCAATGAACATGATCACAGATCTTGTAGACGAATCATTAGGAACACGTACTGTGCAGAAACACATGGTCAGGCTACTTGAAAGGAAAAAAGTATAAATAAAGCTAACATTCATACACAATACGTTTGGCCAAAGTGTGTAATTTAGATAATTGCGGTTGGGAGATCCAGTCATGTGTTTAGCTTTTGGTTATTTTTGAAGGAGAAAGTAGCAGAAGTACTTACCTCACTCCTCAGCACCTGTTGTCCTTTCATCCCTCTCTGTTTTCTTGGCATTCGTGTCAAGTAATGGATATTCCCCTACTTCAAGGGGCCTGTATAGGAATACATTGCTCTGGTCTGGTGAGTGGGGTATGATATGTCGTGGCTGTAACAGTTTTTCGTTTTTGCTTTTGGGAATTTCACTTTGATTTCATTAATTTACTCCCGTCGTCTCAAAATAAGTTTCGAATTTCCTTGTTGAAAAGTCAACATAAGACGTTAACATATATTATTATGTTTTGGATATTAAAATTTCACTTGTTATTAGAGCATCAAATAACTTTCTGTAACAACCTTTGTAAATTCACTAGAAATAAATTTTTATAAATATTCTGTCAAACTTGAATCAGGTTGAAATTGGGGACACATTTTCGGATGGAGGGAGTAGTGTGCTTCAGTTTTTCAGTGCTGAAAATTATAATCAGATTTTTAGAAGTTGTCAACTGCTTAATTAATTTGATGCTGAACTTTCTTATATGAATGACTGAATGAAATATTTATAAATATTGGTGTAGTTGGATTTGGAGAAAGGAATGATGGACTGCTTATATGCAAAATGTAAGTTTCACAGACTGTTACTGCTCTATCCTCTATGTTTCTGTGCCTCAACTATACTGCTCAATGTTCATATTTTACTAGAAAATTCAATCATTTAGCTTGTAATAGATTCATATTTCAAAATTTTATTTTCCATTTAATTGTAAAAGCTCTGTATCAACTTTTGCTTATGTAGATCATGCTTAGTGACTTAGCTAAATGAAATAGCTCAAATATAATTCAAATTCACTAAGATAAAGTACTTTTCTGCTGACTTCTGAATGTGGAAGTCACAGAATTTAGATTCCTGTGCTTCATGTTTTATCAAAAAGTTGTTGATTGAATGTGGTGCTTCTTTCTTCTGAAGGCACTCCATGTATTACTGATTGTGTGATGGCGGAACTTGAGAAGCTAGGTCAGAAATATCGTGTGGCTTTGAGGTACGTTGTGGGTTAACTAATTTCAATCTTAGCTTGCAGTACGCCATAAACGTGAAAGTTTCTGGTTCTAATAACCTAACTTTGCAAACCTTCTCTTTACTAATATAGAATGATGTTGGTATGAGTGATAAGAATGAGGACTCATGCATGTGATATTTGTTTTCCTAGAATCTGCTGATGACCTCTGAAGTAGACATATAATAGTTGAAATTTGAAGTGACTTACATTTGTCGACAATTCTAATACATATCTAGCTTCTTCCCAGCAAATTCAGTTTGATGATACGGAGTCATGTGGCAGTCTAGTGTCTGGTCGTTGTTGTATGTTTGTTACATCGCATATTCACATGATGTAAAATATCCGTGTCAATGTGACTTGAATGAACTTAGAAATCTGTGATGTTGAGAATATCTAATTTTTTTCATTTTCTTAAACAGAATTGCCAAAGATCCTCGATTTGACAGACTTCCCTGCACACATAAAGGAACTTATGCTGATGACTGTATAGTTGATAGAGTTACTCAGGTACGATAGTCCGGCTCCCTATATTTATTCCCTTGTCCTTCTCTATAGATTTAAAGATTGCATATTCTTGAAGGTTGCACTTGCTTTGTCTTGGTTGTACTTCATGTCCCACTGCTTGGATATATATCTGTTCGTCACGTCTACTTAAAGGTATTAGTTCTTGGAGGGCGAAACCACTCTCCACCCTTCAACAAGAGGGAAGGAGCTATGGTCTGACAAGCCACTGAAGGGTTTAAATACATTCAGTGTAAGTCCTCGAGGCCCTGGCGAGTAAATTAACTTTTCCCCAAGCCTTCAAGGCCCAATAAGAAACTCCACTTGTACTATCAGATGGAAATAGCTTCAATCTCAATATCAAGTAATTTTGGCTTATGAGACGACACTCCTATATCTTGAGAGCTATCCAGTTATATAATAATCCTCGGACGAATTGCAATTTGGTATCTCAAAACTTAACAGCGAGTTGCAATCAGGGATCCAATATATCAAAAGTGGCAACTCGGTGCCCATGGTTGCAAACTCATTGCAACTCCGTGATTTTCTGTCAGTTATCTAACAAAATGGATAAAGCTTGAATTGGTGTGCAAAATGAAAGAAACTTGCAAGGTGATGGTGTAAAATGGGAAAGTGTTTTTTTTTTAGCTATGGGCCTTGCGAAAGAAAAATGGTACTTACTTCGCAAAGAAGGCAATCTCAGTTGAGAGAAACTTACTTTTTATAGGTCTCATGGGACCTTCACTCTATTCAAGGTGGCTTAAGATAGCTTTCATATGCATTCTCCTGCGAATCGACTTCTCTCGTTCCCCTGCTAAGGAAGAGCGTCTTTGCTTTGTCCACTCCCCACTTGTCCGACTATTGCGGAGCAGTTTTTGGAAATCAAACAGACCTCCCCAGAAAATAATTTTACTGTGTGGCGCCTAAGGTGTAAAGTCTTATACCCAAATCTAACCGAAAACGAGGTGAAGGCAGAATAAGCTTGGGTTAATATGCGTCAGAATATACTTTAATGAGTCACAGCTTGTTAACAGTGTTCTTCCCGTTCATATGCTTTGCTGCTTCCCCTTCCCCTTTCCCCCACCCCACCCCACCTTCACCTTCTTCCCCACCTCCCAACTGCCGCCGCCACCCTTGCAATTTCCATCATACCATACCATCTCTCTCTCTCTCTCTCTCTCTCTCTCTCTCTCTCTCTCCTTCAAGACCGCCACCCAGCTATCTCTCCACCCCGTCCAAACCCATCTCAGTCAACCCAACCCTCTCCACGGATTTGGCTGTACAAATCGAATTAACTGATGCTGGTCGGTTATTGCAATCTTTATGAGCCTAGGATCCTCGAGATTCATCATTGTGCACCCATTCTTCTGATCGAATCCTCGATGTCCATAATTTGGTTACAGGGTATATCCATCCGATCACAACGTATGGATCACGAAGACTTGCAAGTCCTTGATTTCCTATCTCCTCCTTAACCTTAGATGGCGGCCGCTACTCTGAAAAGCACTGGATCCAGTACTCGTTTAAGGTGCTTCTGGAAGAAAGAGCTGCCTTGAGTGATAGAGTTTGGCTGCTGCTGCATAAAGATAACAAATATCAAAGCAAAAAAGCCAATCATTATTGAACTCCCTTCGGCGAATTATCGAGCTTCTAGAACATTGTAGTAGGATGAACCCAGTTACCATGACTGCAGCCAATCAGATTCCAGCTGAATGGATGGAATTATTTCGAGCATGAAAGACTTGAAATTGGAATTGGGGGTTGAAGTTTGTAGGTTCGCGAGGAAATGGAGGAGATTTCAATTACCTCATTGTGGAGTTCTACTAGGAGCCACAGAGTTTGTTCAATGTGACACAGATACCTTTACAAATTAGGTAATTTTCTGCGCACCATGATTGGTTTTGTGCTATTGATTGTGGTGGTGTCGGTGGAGCTAGGTTAGGGTTCAAGGAGAAAAGTGGTGGGCCGGAGGTGGGATATGGTGGGGGGACTGTAGTCGTCATACAGTGGTGGGACGGTAATGATAAATTCTTATTAAATTGTGTAAAATTAAATATCAAAATAAGAAATCTAACATGAAAATTAAACTAATTAAAATATAATTAAGAAACGTTAATATTTAGTAATTCCTCCCTCAAAACTCTTGAAAAACCAGTGACGAGTATATTTTAAAAGTGAATTGGGGAAAATAATTAACTTGTTCTTATTTATTTTCTATTTTATCAGCAAATATTGATAATTTAAATGTTACTGATTATTTTATGTATTTTACACTAATAAAAGTGTAGTACCCTAGAGTTGAACCATATATCACTTAAGAGTTCAGATGAACTGTTAAATGTTTATTTTACCCATGAAAATCTCACGCATTTGGCACATGGACGGTGGACCTAGGCCTGTAAATTAGCCGGGATGAGCCTGATTTTTGCGGGCTCGAGTCGAAGCCAGTCAAGTTTTTCCATGAGTCGAGCCTTCACGGGCTTGGCTCGACTCATGACGGGATCGTGAGACACTCGCGGGCCTTCGCGAGCTTTCGCGAGCCAAGGCATTAGGCCTTTAACGGGTCTTGGCAAATCCACGAACTGGCCCAGTTCGTTTACAACCTTACATGGCTCCATAGTCTATCCATTTTATTAGAAAATTGACAGAAAATTAGCGGTTTGCAACGAGTTTCCATGGGCATTGCATTTCTACTTTTGATATATTGGACCCCCAATTGTAACTCCCCGTAAAGTTTGGGGTACCAAATTGCAATTTGTCCAATAATACTTGTTCGCTTATGATGCTGGCTGGTTTTGATGTAACACTGAATCATACACCCTCGATCCCAACGTATCATCTCCTTTTCCTTATTTTCTCCCAAATGTTCATTCCAGTTTTTAAATTAGAGTTTTTATCATTTTAGACTCTAAAGTTTTTGTGGGAGTTCAAAATGGACGCCGATGTTCCAAAATAATCAATTTAGGTCCTGACATTTCATTTTTGTTTCAGTTAAGGGTTTTTTGACGATTTTGTTAGAAATCAAACGAAAATGTACTCACGTGCAAAACACGTGAGTATTTCAGGGGTCTGAAGGTAATTTTACCCATAAATAAAGTTCAAGGTCTAAAATGATTTTTTAAATTAAACATAAAAACATTAAAAAAAAAAAACATACGAACCCCCCCTTCCCTCTCCTCCTGGCCTTCTGCTCCGCCCTAGCCTTCCTCCTCGTCTCTGTCTTCGCCGTCGTCGAACTCCCCACCGCCATATGCCGCCGCCTTTTCCTCACCTCCGTTGTCCCCATCGGCGCCCTCTGGCTCTCTAACTCCGCCTACATCTACCTCTCCGTCTCCTTCAACCAGATGCTCAAAGCCCTACCGTCAACATGATCGCCATTTCCATCGGCGTCTGCATCGTCGCTTATGGCGTCTTCATCATCGGTTCATCTTTTCTTCAACCCAGATCTCTCTTTGGTTGGATTTTCTAGCTTCCGGCGTCTTCATCATCGGTTCATCTCCACCATCATCGTTTCCAGACCTGTTATGGGTTTTTTCTTTTTCACTTATTACTTGGGTTATTATTCAAATCCATCTCTGGAGTTGCGACCGTCTGGGGAAAAAGTGGATTTTGGTGTGGAGATGCCAGAATCAATGGTGGAATGAGGATGAGGACGGCAGTGGGATTGGGGTTGAAGGGGATGGATGATTCGGTTTTTGTGGTGGGTTTTGTTGCAATTTTAAGAGAGGGAGAAAGGTGCATTTGGTCATGGCGTTGAAAGAGAGAGAAAGGGGATGGGTGAATGTTTGTTGGTGATCGATCGTGGGTTTCTCCGATAAGATTATCGGCGGTGGGTGGAGACGAGGTGTTGGGTTTGCAGGGAAGGTAATTAATTAATTAAGGAATGATTTAATTAAGTTAATTATCATTAAGGTAAAAACTTAATTTAGGTAAAAAATTAATTAAGGTAATATTAATTACGGAATGATTTAATTAAGGTAAATATTAATTAAGAAATGATTTAATTAAACTAATTATCATTAAGGTAAATATTAATTAAGGTAAAAATTAGGTTACTTTAAATAAGTTGATTATTTTAATTAATATATAATATTATACATAATATATTTAATATAATTATAATTTTAATTCAGTAGTAACTAATTGAAAAAGTATAATATAATATTAATTTTTTTATAAAAATAAGGATTTTTATCATTTTAGACCTAAAAGTTTTCCCCATGAAGGTAAATCATAAATGACATAATTGTCCAGCCAAAAGTCACGTGGAAATCATGTTGTCTCCCTCCGTCCATTTGTTAACGAAACCGTCGAAAATTCCCTGGATTGAAACGTTTTTCAAATAGCAGGGCCTAAATTGATTATTTTGGAACATCGGCGTCCATTTTAAACCTCCACGAAAACTTTAGAGCCTAAAATGATTAAAAAAAAAAATCTTTAAATTAAGCTATGATTTGAGTGCGTTTTGATGAAATGAAAGAAGTACGTTAAAAGTTGAATCGTATAATTGGACAAATATTCTTGGAAGGACGGAGTAGTATTTTTGTTAGGCATTTGAGTACCCAATAATGATTCCTGTTATATATTTGGTTGAAACAGCACAAGTGCTATATGGTAGCAACATGTGATAGGGATCTAAAGCGGAGGATTCGCAAGGTATCATGCTTTATTACAGTCTTGGATGTCGGTTGTACTTTGTTATTTAGGTTGTTGCTAATTTGATGGTTGAAATTTAGATACCTGGTGTACCGATCATGTACATTACGCAACACAGATATTCAATTGAGCGATTACCGGAAGCAACGATTGGTGGAGGTAGGCCGAAACTCCAAGATATAGCTCAATTAGCCATCTCAAATTTGCTTTGGGTTTTTGTTTATTATTTTGATGTAATTTAACTGAAATGTATTGGTATACTTGTTTTAGCTCCAAGAATTTGATAGGAAAAGGAAGCGTTGATAGCTCTTCATACAGGAGAAAATTATTCCGCGTGCCACTGGCAGTGAAGTTCACAAATCCGTATCGTAGTTATATTGAAGCTCTTAATGGTACATTGCCGTGTCATGGCTTTTTTGAGCAGAGAAAACGAAGTTTTGTTTTAGTAGTTATATTCAACTTCTTTCAGAGCATATGGCTTTCTTTTGTAGCTGGGTGAGTTCTTATTGTAACGGTCATCTTTGCCCTCTTTTGAGGTTTGTGTAATCAGTCTTCCAGTGCTCAATGCTATGTTCCATTAGAACATTTTTGCCTGGTGAGTTGATGTTTGGCTTGGTTAATTTGTTTCTTCTCTAAGAAAGTTGGGCCAACAAATGTTATGTATCTCCTGGAAGAAGATATTCTGTGTGATTTTGAATGTGATGTTGGATTTGCGATTGTAGGCCGAGATGTTAGGCTTCGGGAGTAGCTCGTCTCCCTTTTCCAGTGCTCGGACACACACACGAACTTGTTTCTTTGAGCTTAATGTATAGGAGGAACTGGGAAGGTATCACATTATGACATATAGTTTTTGCCTCGAAGGAAGAGGCTGGACTCCTTTCTATATTAGTAAGGGGCCATCTCATCTAATTAGTGATCTCTCATTGGTTCTAAACCATCATGTTACATGGTTCAAGATCACCAAATATTTTCCTGATATTATACGTGGGTGAATGTTATTTAACAAGGGCTCGGTTGGTGCTATCGCTTTTCTAGGACTTGGCTACTTCTTATATATGAACATACGTATTACAGGTGTAGTTTCTGTTTAAGACGTACCATAATTCTACCATAAATGATGAACCGTATCCTATCTAGAAAATACATAATAGCCGCTTCTCCATGATTTACTGTACAATAACGAAGGCGATGACTGCCAAAAGCCAGACCACGAACTCAAATGCAATTCAGCAGTGGAGCCAATTCACTTCATGTCCATCTGTTCTACTCCATTGTGATCAGCAGTGCAATTCTGTGGGAGAGGAGCTCTACAAAGTTGTTGAAAATAATGGGGAGAAATTCTCACATTGGTGAGAATGGAAAATCTTCTTCTATATTGATGGTTGAATCAGAATTTTGATTGGAAAAGTAAAAGAGTGTATTGTAAAAGCTAAAGGGAAGTTGTCACAAATTGGTGGGGATAAAGTGGAACTCACTATATAAGTTATAGCAGTTTAATTATAACTTGTTACTTCTTCTGGTGCCCCCGTGTGTGTGTGTGTTGGGGGGGGGGGGGGAAAAGGTAGGTGGGTGGGTACAAACGAAGGTTCACCCGAAGGACAAAATAACTTAACTCTTGTCGAGTGTCGAACCAAAATTGAGAGTGTGACCAATCGAACATGACAAAATACCAAACCGTTTTTGAATTGATTCTTAAAATTACAGCCATCATTTGCATTGAATTGTTACAGATTCATCATTGATCTCTACTTAATTGTATAGAGCATATTTCGGTCATTAGAAAGACAGAAAAATGAGGCTCTTCTTCTCCTCTCTTTGTAGAAACGATGTTCATCTCTTTAAATTCGTCAATGAGGCTTCCTTGTGTTAGGAAGACTTCACATTTCGTTTTTGGTGAGAAACAATCGTCCACGATATAGTACTTACAGTTGAGGGGTCAAACTTGTTTTTAAGTGATAAATGAGCCTCAGATTACTATTTATTACATAGTTATTTGCTCACAACTGTTTGGTTCATATTCTTTTAGATTTGATTAATTGTCAAAAATTATTTTTAGTTTAATGTTTATTCATCGTGCATAAACTATTTTCTTTATGAATAAACATTTCTCAATAAAATACTTGCAAACAATTTTTTACTACGGCTGATTAACAGTAAAGCATACCCTCATTTCCTTTATAGGGGCAAAACAATAAATGTACATCTCAAGTGTTCCGCGGAAGCCTTGAAAATCAAGGTTATCGTTGTATATCACAAAGACTTCCGTGTTAAAGGATGTTGTCCTAAAGGTATCCGTCGCGACGATCAGTTTGAATGTTTGATTATCGGTCTTGATTTTCAAGAAACAATTGAAATCATCTTTTAGAAGATTCAACGGACAAAAAGACACTTGTCAGACTGCGTACAACCTAGTACAAATCAAATTTAAGGCGCAGGATTTTTCATTCAAATTGACAGCACAAAATGACAAATTCTGTTACGAATCTCTGACGACATCACTCAACAAAAGACACACATCCCCAAGAACAGTGTACTAAAGGCCTCCTTTCGCACCTGATGCTTTATAAATACAAGGCATTCTCCTTACTTGAAGGTTGGTGAAGCTAAATGTTGCTGCTATGATTTGCCACCTATCTTAAGATTAAACAAGTTTTTGAGTTTTTATATTCTTGTGACAGTTTGATCCTTGGGTTGAATATTTTTTTAAATTTTCTAAAAATGAAATTGTTCTTTAATATGTCTTGAATTGTTACCAAAATTTTGTGAACAATTCTAGAATCAGAAAATTCAGTTTCAAGCAATCTCACCCTATTGATAATCTAATATTTTACTTTTCATCATTTATATCTCAAATTTTCTGATTAGATTCAGCACGCGCATCCCTTTAACTTTCTCATCTCCTTTGAACTTTTGTTCGAGGAAATCACAAATCTCCTTCCCCGACTTCAGAGTCATAATTCTAGTAAAAGAATGTTGGTTATACAGTAGCAAATAAACATGCATTTGACCTTGATTTTCTCTATCACTTTTCTTTGTGATGATTTGATTTGAGCAATAGTTAGATTATTTGGCAACGGATTAAGTGGGATTATTTGGCAACGGAGCAACCACTTAATGGGAATTAAACCGAGCGCCTAAGCGCTCGGTGGTAGGAGTACCCAAATTTTTTACAAATGTACATAAAAATTATAATTAATGTACATAATATAAATATAAAATGCACATAATAATTATATAGATGATAATGATATAACTTATGTGCATTTTATATATGTGTTATGTACATAATTTTTATTCTTTATGTATATTTAGAAAAAAAATAGACGCTCCTAACACCGAGCACTTAGGCACTCGGTATACCAACCGACCACTTAGTCATCCTCCACAGCTTCCCAAATTGATAGCTCGCATATAATTAAGTCTCCATTTAAATTGTCCACACTTGATAATTTTTTTCCTTAAAGACATCAATAGTTGTGAAAGGTGTCTCAAAAATCCATGGGGGTTTAATTGTTTTGGTTTAGATATAATGCCAACTAGGTCTAGGGGTGAACTATAAAGGTCTTCTATTTTCTTTGCGGACTAATCCGTGTGTAATCTTGGTATTATGTAAATCTTACAGCATATTATGAGGCAAAATCTGATGAGCGCGTAGACGCTCCCACCTAGGTATGTCCATTTGCAGAGTGAATTACACTCTCCAAATATGCAAATAGGGAACCAAAATATAAATAAGGTAATTGAATATTACCCAAATCTTTTCCTTTTTTTTATCTCCTAGACTCACGTTCTCTCTCCCCTCTCTCTCTATCTCGCTCTCTCCCTCCCTCGACATCACTCGTCATTCAGATCTCTCTCTCCGCTTTCGCCCCCTTCCATCAATCTCTCCTTCCCTTCCATCACCAGAATTCAAACCCTAGGACATTCTCTATCTTTCGTCTATCTCTCTCTAAAGTCATGTCAATCAAATCCATCACGCATATGACGAAAATTAAAACCCTAACCCCCAGTTTTGTTTGCTTCCTTCCTTCTCTCAATAATAGTTGTACAGGCCTCGGAGCAAGCAATAAGAACCGAATTCCACTCCTTGCTTTCATGTTTGAAGCCCTTTTTCTCAATCTTGATCGGATCTGAGAGTGATTGTGAAGGAAGGGAGAGATGGAAGAGAGAGATGAGCCCTAATTAACCTGGGTAAATTTGATTGGGCCTTTTGTTGTTTTATACCTTTCTACTATTTCTCACTAGTTTGTGTTTATTTCAATATATATGTGTATTTTACAAAATGCACATATGTATTGATCTTAATGCACGTATATATTTATCTAAATTCACATATGTATTTATTTTAATGCACACATGTACGTTTATCTAAATGCACATATGTGCTTATCTTATTGCACATACGTGTTTATATTAATGTACATATGTGTTTGTCTAACTGCACATATGTGTTTATATTAATGCACATATGTGCTTATATTAATGCAAATACGTGTTATATTAATGCGCATATGTGTTTGTCTAACTGCACATACGTGTTTATATTAATGCACATATGTATTTGAATAAATGTTCATATATGTATTTTTTGAATATTTCAGATTCGAAATTGTACATAATTTATTTAGTAATTTTTATGAAAATTACTAAAATTATTGAATATATTTATCTTACCATTTTTTATCCTTAAAAAATGGAAGAGATTGATCCTACCTTTTTTAGATCCTAAATTAATGGGATAAAAAATTATTTTTTATTTTATTTACTCTCCCATTTGAAGAGTGTAATCCGCTCTTTCACTTCTTTCCCAAAGTGTCTAGGCACTCGATAGAATATTACGACTTGTACCATACAACATGTTGACTTTGTATTAGCCACTAATCATCTACCCAATATACAAGTTGAACTTCGTATTGTACTATTTGAGCAAACCGGTGCACGGTTGACTCCAAATCCAGCTTCGTACTTGTCAGTTTCTTGACTAGGATCCTTTATTTTGGAGGACACGAACTGTTTGAATGGAATTAAGTTCACGTATTATAAATAATGCAGTAAAATGTTACGTAAAAAATTCAGAAGATTGCACCACGTCTCTATTAAAAGTCGCCATCTTCTCACAATTTTGCACCAAAAATACAGAGGCTTCAATTGCAAGTCCATGGAGAAGAAGCACAGGTACCCTGTAGGAGCAGAGTTCTACACACTTTGCGAGAGGATCGGCGAAGGTGCGACAGCTACCGTTCATCGAGCATTCTGTATTCCACTCATAGAGATTGTTGCCATCAAAATCCTCGATCTCGAAACTGAAAAACGTGACCTCAGTGCAATTTCTCGTGAAGCCCAGACAATGTCCATGGTCGATCACCCTAATGTGCTTAAATCCCACTGCTCTTTTATCACTGACCATAGTTTGTGGCTCGTAATGCCATACATGGCCGGAGGCTCTTGTTACCAGTTACTGAACTCGGCATTTCCGGATGGTTTTGGTGAGGAGGTTGTGATCGCCACGGTATTGCGTGAAGTTTTGAAGGCGCTCGAGTATCTTCATGATCATCTGGGGCATATCCACCGAGATGTGAAAGCCGGGAACATTCTCATTGATTCCCAGGGTGGAGTCAAGCTGGGAGATTTTGGTGTTTCTGCTTGCTTGTTTGACGCAGGCGATACGCAGCATTCAAGGAGCGCATTTGTTGGGACACCGTTCTGGATGGCTCCTGAAGTTATCAAAAATGTAACATCAAACGGCTATGATTACAAAGTCGATATCTGGTCTTTTGGTATCACCGCACTCGAGCTGGCGCACGGTCATGCCCCTCTCTCGAATTTTACTCCTGTGAAGGCTCTTCTGATGACTCTCCAGAATCCACCGCCAAGCCTCAACCACCACACTGACATCAAGTTTTCCAAGTCCTTCAAGCAGATGATTGCGTGCTGCTTGATCAAGAATCCTTTGCATCGGCCTTCTGCAAAAGCGCTGCTGAAACATCCATTTTTCAAGCAAGCCAGGTCATCCGATTACATCTCGTGTAGACTTTTGAAGAGGCAGGATTACATCCCAAGTGGATTTTTGAAGAGGCAGTCGTCGACAAGAGAGAATCAGAAACTTATTCGTTCATCATCTAGGAAAAGCGGGAACATCATTGAGCCAATTGGGCGTTTAGTTCATGCGTTCATGTAAATTTTCAAGCTTTGGTTGTATTCGAGTGGCTTAGTGTTACAAAACATCAACTCAAGATGTGGTCGTGCTTAACTGGCTAAAGACCCTTCAGAGGAATAGATACAATATACTAAGCGTAGTATACATCATTGGCATTACCTTCAGAAGGATGCAGTTACATACAAAGCCTCAATTACAACAAACAAGAACCCTAATGCATCCTTCTGACAAAAATGATAAGGAAAAAAATTTGGAAATTTTCACAAAAAAAGAAAAGAAAGGAAAAAATGAATCATCAAATCAGCCTAACTTGTAAGAATGACCAACAAATGCTATCTAAAAAGCCTTTTTGTTGTCACTGTTGAGTTTGAACTATCTACTGTCACCTCCACCTCACCCGGTGGAGGCTTCACATATTTCCCTAATGCTTTTTGGTGAGTCCTGTCCCTAATCCTTTGAATTTTCTCCTTACTTTTCTGCTTTCTCTTTGCTTTATCCTTTCTAAGTTGATTCTTTTCTTTCTCGTACATGCCTTGCCAGAAAACCTCGCCTGTCAAAGGCCATAGCCACCGCCTCCTAGGGTGGTCAGAATCCGCCGCCTCCGCTAGATCCTCATCCATGCTCTTAAGGGTGGTGTAATTGAACCATTTGACCCACATTTGACCTCTTCGACTTTTAAATTTGTGTTGTTCTTGCATCGCTCCTGTGCTCGGGTCTATGTACACCATTCTCCTGGAGCTATGGTATGCCCATACGTTTATGAGTAGCTCAAGAAGCCGCGAGTAGCAGTGCTTGTCCTGGCAGATGTCAATTGTTATTATTGTTTTACAAGTAAACCAATAATCTGACTGGCAGTTCAATTTATTCGAATACATGTGTAAACATAATATATATACACATTTATTTATATACATATAATATATAAATTGCTAAGTGAAAGTAGATGCAGCAGGATACCTTGGACAAACTTAGGTAACAGCGCCCACTTTGATGATGCTCCTCATAAATGTCTGCATCTAGTGCATCCACAAACATTCTGAAAATGTGATGGCAACCATACATAAACAAAAAGAAACCTCTTAAAGGGAGAAAGTGATCAAAGCAAGGATGCAAACTTTTTCTGTAAAGTTTCAGTGAAGCAGATATGTTATATTCCCAGTCTTTTACTCAGACTCCTACTTTCTACATAGGGATGTGCTCTTCAAAGAATCCTGTTTGACAATCAAGCTAAAGTATTTCAATACTTGAATTGATTCACTTTCAGAAGGTGCACTCCTTGAGGAGAACACAGTGAGCAGTAACCTTGCCAAAAAATGTAAAATATAACACACAATAATTTGTTCTATTAAAGGTATAAGAATCAATTAAATCAAATACAATACCATGACCATTATATGAAATGAACCAACAGCAGTAATATGATAATCCTCATTGTAGACAAACAAGGTCATTTCACTCTATTTTTTCTGCTTAGAGATACAATTTACTGCCTCTGTCCCTTCCTTTTATGTGCATCCCAAAAAATAGTCCCTTTAAAGGCAAACTCTTAGCGTAATCTACGAATGGTAATCCTTAAAATATGTGAAATGTACAACAGAACTATGTTTTTGGGAATGGAGAGTATTACTTAAAACATATTGATTACCGTGTTTTTTGAACCTTGCAGTTCATTCATAAAAGTTTGGTTGTAGAATTGAAACAACACAAAATCAATGTTCAAACCTTGAAAACATTGCAAATTCTAGGAAGGACTTGGTTGGCAGAACCCAGCTGTGCATGACCGACCACGTGTCTCCGTCAACAGGCATCGGAGGAAGAGAGTTCCAATCATGATTCATGCCATACATTTTCTTAAGAGCCTCGGAGAACGCAAACCTACAACCAATTATCGTCTAGAGAATCAGATTGACATTGCTAAGTGATTCATAAAATCTGGTCAGTTAAATTGAAAATCTGCAGGAAAAAAGACCACCAAGGAAAGTAATCACATTTTTGTTCTCAAACCAGAGCCTTACTTGCAATTACCAGCATTTACAGCATCACAAAATGACCACAAGTCATTTTGTTGCAATGAGTTTCTTGGATCTTTGTCCATACGAACCCAAAAATACAGTGCGTCTCCATGTCTTCGTGCTTGAATATCATTTAACAATGTAATTTCAGCAGTCTTAGACAAAGAAGCCTGTATAAGCCCAATGTTAGAGAACAAAATACAACTGAAGTATACTTGAAAGATCGGATGAAAATGTGCTCCGACAGTCCTTGCCCAAAACATTAATCACTGGCTCAATGTTGAGAACAAGAAGCAAATCCCGCACCTTCCTGGCTGTGGCTCTCCAGGACAGAAACCCTATCCAAGCATTTCTGTGTAAGCGGTCGATTCGGTTAGCAATTGCGAAAAGAGCTCCAAATTCACCAAGGGCATTACGATAATAAGGCGTGCTGAGAAGAGGAAGACGAGAAGGCGCATCAACATCATCTATTCCAGGTCTTCGACCTTTTGTTGACTACAATCAAGAAACTGAACCAAGTGAGTACACATGTTTGCGCAATTATAAACATACAACCATAAGAAATAAACCAATTCGCATTTCATCACCATCACTAGTTTCCCGAGCATGTTGCGCGCATGCTATACTGAGTACTCCCTTCTTTCACTAAATGAGTATAAGTTTAAAAGTACTGCATTCTAAGCATTAAAGTTATCCTTAACTTTTAAGGATTATGATAGCTATTCTAATCTAGTTTTATAACCAGGATTATTAGAGTTTGGACCATTTGAGCAAAAAGTCCCAAAATGGATGCAGGACCCGTTGAGCAGGATTGAGGGAGTGTAAGAGTAGCTTAAAGATTCAGAACTAAAGTCTCTTTGTCCCACGTCAAGAGTTACACTTTGACCAAGTAAACTGGTTAAGAAAAGAGTTGAAAATCTTTTAGTACCTAAAATGCCCTAGTACCGCGTGGCCTCTATTCAAAGTTACTTCAATGGATTTGACATGATTATTCTGGCCACAAGTTCAAAGGGTAATGAAGATAATTGGTGAAGAAAAAATTCTCTTTAAAAGGAAATGTACCTCTTCAAGTGGGACGGACCAAAAAGGAAAGTATGCAATACCGTGGGAAGGAGGAGTACTAATGTTTGCTACAAAAAATAAAACTAATCTCAACATTATCATTGCAAGTTAAGGATAACCGATGGCGAACTCACCAGCCCAATTCCACGGTAGAGTGAATTACGATGCAGAAATGGCCAGGCTCCTTGCCCAAAGTAAGGTTCATAAATGGTTAATGGTTGACCTGTCCTTTCAAGCTCCCCATCATCCCTCTCATGCAAATCATTCTTTAACCGGTCAGCCTTTTTGGCACTACGATAGACCTCCTCCCACGTTCCCCTAGGTTGATCTGTTCTATCTTTCAACTGCACCAAACATCAGATGAAATGAAAGTTAAAAAGTTTTTTTTTTTTTTTTTTAAGTAATACTTCCTCCTTTCTGCTCAAGGGGTCCGCATTTATGAGTCAAGATTTTAATAATTGGAATAGTTTTCCACAAATAACCTTAATTAATGAATTAGCTAGAAATGCAAAAGATTTGTTAGCTCAACTATTTAAGCATGACTCGAAGTGGAACATCCTAAATACAACTCAGGAGTCTTGGAGTGAAATGGAGGAAGTCTAAGCACAAGTGCCAAGGAACTGTGCAAGCTATTTTTCTGTAAATTGCAATAAAAAATAAAAGAAATGAACTGCTTACCTCATCGTCTTCTCTTCTCTTCCTAGTTTTTGTCATCTCAAATTCTTTTTGTTCCTCCCATAACCTGTATACAAATGTCTCATCAATTGCAATCACAGTATCAGAACTCTCTCTTCTAGTGTGATTCCTATCATTCTCGAGCTTGTCCAAAAAACTAAAGCTTTTAGAAGTCCGATCCACATGTGCTTGATCTGTGATGCCTTCAAAAAGATGCCACCGCCACTGCATTTTAAGATCAGCAGGAATTTCTGATACAGACCGCGGAGATGCAACCTCTGATGGGAGCTTGAGTACGTTTTCGATTACCAGAGCATAACCTTCAATAGATTCTGAAACCATGAGGGTTTTAGCACTATGTTTTCCTATCAATGCAACATTGCGAGCCAGAGGAGATAGCTGTCCTTTCGACGCCACTTGCAGAATTATCCGTGTCAAAACCCCAATGTTTTCCTTTGGGAAAAGATAGCCGTTCACCCGATCATCAATCTGATAGTATCCAAGTTAGTCAGCAGCATGCTTTACAAATTTAATTGCAAGTCTCTGAAAAGTACAAATACAGTATATTACTCACTTCGATCTTAAAGAAACTGTCCACTTTCAATTGGCATGTAGTTTAAGACATCTCCATTAAAATAACATAAGTAGTGGTCAAAACTTATCTTTGGGTCCATAAGGAACTTGTTCCCCAAAAGGAAGGTGACTTTTTCTAGGACATCCCAAATATGAATAGTGGACACTTATTAATGATCGGGAGGTAAATATAAAAGCATGTCTTTTAATCAGAAACATACATATTTCCTGATCATTGAGAGGTCAGGGGCAACTATCGGTTTCCCAAAGCACATAGCTTTTACAAGAGCGTCGGGGAAGGTTTGCTCCTCAAGAAACGATCCGTAAATCACAAGATTGGCCATGCTTAAGACGCCATCCGCATCTTCATCAATACGTGCATGCTTCACTGTACCATTCGGGTATCTGAGGTTTAGAGCAATTTTCTGTAAAAACAAGAATGAAGATTAATTACGAAATTCAAGTAATACAAGAGTTAGAAGAAATGTCACCAGAATTAAATCCCGATTTACCTCCATAGCCACACTGTAATTACCAGTTACATCACCGCTTAAGATGACAATTTTCAGATTGGAACTGGACTTGTCATCAAATGGGAAGTCTGCCAAAAGTGGTATTATTGCCTGTAAAATCAATGCTTGTTCCAGCCACAAACCTCTATAGAGGAGTTGACTACCCACAATGGCAATAACAAAGTCTTCGGGCCCAAACTGCATTTTCTCACGTTGATTATATTTTTCAATAACCCCAAAATTATTTGCTTCACATGCTTCCACAGGAGAACCAGGGATAACGAAGTAATTTCCAGTATCACATGCAGCATAAAACATCTGATAGACCATCGAATAATCATTTAATTTTACATTGTCTTTAAGAAAGCAGATATTATTTGGTTCATGTAATAAAAGGATAGCAAATTCAAAGCTTTGTCAAGTAAATATTACCGGTAACGCATGATTTGGAAAGACAACAATGCTAGCACGATTGAAATGTACTTTCCAATCATCAATCAGCTCGACTTGGCTACTTGACATGTATTTTCTAATACGGTTAGCAAGCGTAGTTTCATGGATGGTCCATATCAGAGGTACAGATTTGAATGGCTCCTGTAAAAGGCTGTAGCAAGTAAAATTATTCATGTCATTTGACTTACAAGTAGAAATGACTTGAAAGGTGGAGAGAGGGTGGGAGGAGGCAGAAGATAGAAAGGGATAGGGATTTTAACTTTACCATGTAAATAAAGCGAAAACAAGCAAACTATAGTGATAATGACATTTTATAAAATAAAGTCTTTCAATTGTAGATGGATGTGGGGATAGTTGAATCACCTAGATGATCAATTCAGAGTTTCAAACTGTGTAGTTGAATGACAAAGTTAAGCATAAATAGCAAAAATGGTAGTCAACTAAAGCTATCCAGTTTTGCATCACCTGGACTCTGCCTAAGTTACCCTATCCCAAACTTGTAATGGAATTTGTAAAATTATCAAGTTAGTACAAAGCCAAAATTGAAAAAGAGAGAAGATGCAGAGGATTGGTCATCTTTATGAACAATGTAATTACAAAAATGTAATGGTCACACTTACCTGGAAATGACACTCCTGGCTTCAATAAAGTTCACAAGTACACCATCATAGCTGCATAGAGCAGGCAGAAACTTAGAAGCTGATAGTAATTACAAATCCTTTTCTTTTTCTTTTTCTTTTTCTTTTTCTTTTTCTTTTTCTTTTTCTTTTTCTTTTTCTTTTTCTTTTTCTTTTTCTTCTTTTTCCTTCGGGGGTTTATGAATACACGCTTATGAAACAATTAAGCAGGACGATTCACACTCTGGCATTTAAAAACCCAACGATAGTTCTGTTAGATTTTCATGACAAGGAAACGTGACATACTTTAGCCAGTCTATAGCAATCTTTGTCTTCTCACTGAGGTCCACAATGTTGACAGGAACTCCCATATTTCTCCAAACAGCATGTACAGGACCGTCTTCAAGAGAGTAAACCTATGTACAAACAATAAGGTATGTCAAGACTGCTAAATCTTCTTAACAGGATTGTCAATTTAGATGTGTACATGAATATCACATCCAATAGCTACAATGTTTAGTCATTATTAATAAATACAAATGCCTCTCAAGATGGGCAAATTGGAACACATGGGTAATCAAGAAATTGTACAATCAAATTATAGGCCATGGTAACATTGAAGAAGAGTATATAAGGTGTCCTTTTTCTCTACTTTTCTCTAGGATGCATTTTGGGTTTAACTTTTTGAAATGAACTTTACCTAGCTCACTGATCTGCTGACATGAGAATTATCTTATTGTCAATAATGTTTCTCTTCTCTTGCTTTCTAATTACTGGATATATATATATATACTTTCTCTCTTCTCTACAAAGTCTAAGGTCCATAATTACTTTATAACCCTGCAAAACTGATATGGCAAAACAATGCAGCTAGCTGCAATAGCAAGTAAACAGCACTCAAATCATCTCAATTAAAAATGTAAATTTGGTTGGGCTTGTAGTCTTGGCCCATTACTCATGGCCATTACTAAATTCCTAAACACACAAGGATTAGTAATCAGTAATAAGATCAAGTTTTAATCTTCATTATAATACTGTTGGAGCTCAGAATCCTTTTGGATAAATGATTTGCAAAGGCCCACTACTGCCTATGTACTACTACTAGAAATAACCTGTGCCCGAGGGCACAGGTTTAGTAAAAATAGAAAATATTTTAAAATAATTTTACAAAAATATTACTATTATTTAAAATATACTCTTTAATAAAATAATAATTTAAATGAATACTTTTTAATTTGATAACAAAAAATAAAATAATTGTTAAATATGACACCGAGCAAAAAACATAATGCATTAATTTTTTTGTCCACATATTGTTAAGTTAAAAAAATATAATGTATTAACTTTTTTAATTCAATTAATACATTTTTCGTTTTTTAAACCTTTTTCTCTCTAATTAATTACCATATTTTTTCTGTTTTAATTGTTACCAATTAACAAATAACTAAACCATACGAATTGGACCGGGTGGGGCAGGGGTGAGTCAGTGAAGTACATTACATCATAGGGATACAGAAGTTGTTCCACTGTCCGTTTTTTTTTTTCTTTTCTTTTTGCTTCTATTAACTGTTAGATCAGGATATATTCAATGATTGAAAGGAGTTTTTTACTGTTCATCTACAGTAAAAACATCCTTCAAATGTAATATAGATAATCTAATGTGGGTTTGGCCCTTTAGTTAGTGTGCCAGAATACGAGTGTCATCTCAAGAACCCAAAATCCATTAAAAGTCCCACTAATTGCAGGAAAAGATTTGGAAGAGAAGACTTTAATAAGTTTAAGGTCTATTCGGCCTACTTTAAGTGATAGATGGCACAGTTATTATAGTATAGTTGTTACTTTCTTCGATGTAAGTTTACTGAATGTGGTTTCCAACTCGAACAATCATAGGATTCATGTAACATAAGTTTTGCTCACTCTTCCTTATTGTATACCACAAGACATTTGGGCAGTATGCTTGAGACAATTATTGTTCACTCATTCTTTCCATATCAATACAGGTTGAAGATATAGTTAACCCTGTTGAATATAATAAATCAATAATTGGTTCATTTTAGTTGAAGCTTTTCTTAATTCACACCATAAACTTGTATTCGACATTAGGACGTTGTTTACACAATAAAACTTTACATGGTATCCAGAATACTAACTGATTTGGTATTCAGTCCGGCACTCAATTTTTGGCACACAAACTAAGGGGCCAAATCACCATTGTAATAATACTACAATGGTGTTGGTGGGCCTCAAAAGGAATCCAAGCTCCAACAGTTAATACCCTTAAGTTCAAAACCCTGATTGAGATTTATTAAACCTAGAGTTCTTGGGAGCAAGTAAGCCACCAAACTTAGGGTTTCATTGGAAAGTAACTTTGGGTGTAGTTTTGAGATTTTTGGTTTGAATGTTTAATGACTGAAGTAAAAAGTAAGGAAGAGACAGAGAGAAAATAGCGGGGCCAATGAGAGAGAAGAAAAACTGAAAACAAAAAATCGCGGAGTGAAGTTACTAAAAGAACGGACCCTTATTGTGCCCAGACTCGTAAAAGGGCAGGCCATTACAGATGGTCAAGCAAGAAATGATGTGCCTAATTGTAGATTTGTCATTCAAACCTATAATCAATTTATCGTAGTAACCAGAAAGAAGAATACATTCATGTATCATCCTTTGTCGAGTATTTTCTTTAGGGAACATTTGAATCTTAACTTTTTTGGTCACAGGTAATCTTGAGCTAGACAATGTTTCATACAATATGTTTACCTCCAGTCTCCCAAATACTTAGGTTTATATAACTACATATCTACGGTCGACAAGGCGTGTATTGCCAGTAAGACATACACCAAGCATTGAAGCTAGTGACAACACTACAGCACCAAAGCATCTCAATAATGTCTCTGGTCTGACATTCTCAAAGTCCCCAACAAATTTTATTTATATCTACCTCCAGGCCATGGAAAGTTTTAAGAACTCAACCCTCCCCCCAACTAACATAATCTTTTTCACAACTACGTGATCTGTTCTCCTACTAGCCATATTTACTCCATACCATTTGCATGTTCACTATTTTATTCAGCCTAAAATGAGGGCTGCAAGAGTACATAAAATGAGAGCTCTAATAAGATACCAAAATCTATAGCAAGAACCTCAGGTATAAGCACACCAAAGTCTCACTAATCACAAATTGGTTCCGTCACATGTAATGCATGCCTCAGATTGCATGTCAGTCAACAAGATCAGATTGTTACATACATTCAACATGAGAACATTAACCACCCTCGACCAATTAAACTAGCCTCAATAACTTGATATCATTTCTAGGTACATTAAACATTGATTTTGTAAAATACATTGCATGCCAGTCAACACGAACAGGTTTCTAAGTGCACACCCATGGACTAACTGAACTTTAGTAAAACCAGGTTCCATACGAACTACGGAATTTACCTCAATTTCATAACCAATCTCCCTAAGAGCAGCTGCAACAGTGACCATCAGTGTCTGCTGTGGATCAACCAACAGATCTGCAAAAACCTGCAAACGTGAACATCAAATAGTCAAAAGATCTTATAAGGAACTCGAAAAATGCTCCAATTTATCGATTTTAATCACAATATCAAACACATTCTCATTTCCAAAACTCACCAAAGCAAGCTGGGGTTTCCTATACCCAAATCTTAACACTCTCCTTGAACCCACAGACATATTAGTATTACCCTCCGTACCCTCTTTCTCAAACTTATGCAGAAGCTTGGAAGGCTCAAATTTGACATCTTCCCCAAAATCCAATCCACCAATCTCTTTCAAGACCACCAGATCATTGGACTCCCCTACTTCTCTATCTTTCAAGAAATTATCAGATTTATCCATCACAGAGCCAGGCAAGAACATCTGGAAAACAACCACAAAGAACAAGAAGACAGCCACTGTACATATCCATAGCAAGTAGTAGTCAATCTTCTTGAATAGCAAGAATCTAGCAAATCTCGATCTGGGTTGTTGTCTTTGACCAAATGGGGATTGGGATTGCCTCTCAATGTTGTTCCTGCTAGTTGAACGTAGCAAATAACTATTGTCTCTCTTCAGTGACAACCCACTTTCTAATGAACCCATTATTTACAAACTTCCCATCAAATTTAACACGTAGGATAAAAAAGAACAAAGCTTTGAATGCCTCACAAAATCAAGATTCCCAACAGCCAGAGAGAGAAAGCGTGGGACTGTGTGTGTGTGTGTGTGAGAGAGAGAGAGAGAGAGACAGTAAACGGGCTGCTATATTCAGCTACTAATCAAATGGGTATCAATTGATTTCACTCAAATCAATCATATACACGAAAAAGAAAAAGAAAACTTTATTATGAAAACCTCAAGAAACCAAGATTGAACAGGAACTAGAGAGCGAATGATGTAAGTGGGTTTATCTCAATTGTAGTAGAAGACACGCTGGGCTGTGATGAGTAATGATGGAAGAAACACAAGTGGGGGGAATGAAAGCAAAGACTGTTTATTTCTTTAAGTCTATACTTTTCTGGTTTATCTTTTCTAATAAATGACGTTAAAGAATTCAAGAGTTGCCTGTGAATATTTTTCCCTTTCCCAGTAAAAAGAAAAGAACACGCAGAGAGAGAGAGAGAGAGAGAGAGAGAGAGAGAGATTGACGTGGGTTTTGTCGTCAGAAGATATAGAAAGCATTTACAGCTACGCTGTTGTATGTGTGGAGAGAGAGAGAGAGAGATTTTTTCTTTTTCCTTTTCTTTTTCTTTTTTATTTTTTTTTTTTTAGGATGGAGGGGAAAAAGGAATAGAGGGACGAAATTTCATGCGGGTATATATGAGGATAGAATCTGGTTGTGTATTCTTACTAGGATTGCAACGGGGCGGGTTAGGGGCGGGTATCTCTAAAACCGAATTTGACTCGACTTTCTCACACTTCATTGTTATCTCCAATTTTCAATGTATACTATATATATTTTAAAAAAAAATTATACATAACACTAGGCGGGGCGGGGCGGGTTAAAGGCGGGGTGAAAGCTAAACCCGAACCCTCCCCGAACTCGATCGGGTCTTTGAAAAATATGAGAAAATCGAATTTTTCGAGGCAGGACATCATCGGATTCGGATCGAGTTCCGAGAAATTGTCATCCCTAATTTTTCCTTCCTGTATTATGCAAAGGGTTTGTCTGTACGGCACATGGCCCTCCAATTTTACTAAGTCCTTACACTTTTTTGCCACTCTCAATTAGCAGCGTAAAATCGACAACTCCAATCGAATCGCTCAATTTTAGAATAACAAAAAAAAATATTATATTTAAAATGTATATAAAATATGCACAAAAATTCTGTTTGATTAATATGATTTGATCAAAAAATTTATAAATTTTATAGCTTTCAGGGCTGGAAATTGCACAATTATTTTTCCTGGAATTTTTTAGTTCAAATTTTTTCTTTTTCAAAATTTTCAGAATTTTTCAAATTGAAATCGGAATCAATTTTAAAAATTTTGAAATTTTCAAAATCCGATCTCAAATACTTTCGAAACTCAAATATCAATTCGATCCACTTTTCGATTTTAATATAAAATATAGAATAATACTAAAAAATATCAAGCGCTTCATCTCACACACTCAAAGCAAGATACTTACTAATAGATAAATAATTTATGCTAAAAATAATTCAAACATATTATTAATTGACTAAAAATAATACATAGCATTTGTTGATTTTTAAGCAACTAAATATAATAAGTAGTGAAATTAATGAAATAACATAATTAATGACAAAAATAGTAATAATCACTTTTTATTTCAATAAACTAAATTTTACAAAAATAATGTAATATATAAACACTTTGAATAATTTTTATTGGTGAAGGGTCACTACATATGCATAATTTTAGTGATATCAATGATATTTTTTTTATTTTTTTTCCTCTATATTTTTATTATTTATGTAATTTAAAATGATACAAGTATGTAAAGATATATACTTAAAGTTTACGAAATATACATTTGAAAATGATATGAAATATACTAAAAGGACCTTTTTTTCTATTATTCTGTATGTATTAATGTATGCCTAGTTAATAATAACAACTTTACAGAACCATTTAATATCAATGTTTGATTTATTTGACTGTTCAAGCAGTTTAATTATCTTTTGAAAGAATTTGCAGCGGAAGATTTTGAACGATTAATTAAACAAACAGATGATGATACAAATTTTATAATAAATAAGATAGGAATACAATGAAAAGCACTTGGTTTGATAAGTAGAAATTAAGGAGAAAGAGATAATGACTATAAAAAATAACACATTGATTTTTCAATTGGTTCTCAGTAAACATTAGTACACCACCCCCTTTATTCCTCTTGAACACATAAGATTTCTTTTATTAATTATCTTTCAATTCAATTACAACTTAGAAAATACCCAAATTTTTATTCTGAAATTACCAAAGTTTCACCTTGAAGCTACCTAAGCTTCGTACATAAACTATCAAAGTTTCTTGCTTGGAAACTACCGAAATTTCCCTAGAAAAACTACCTGAGTTTTCCATAAAAGCTACCTTGAAATTACTAAAATTTCACTCACACGTTGGTACCCCCCAAATGTGGTAATCACAACAAAAGAAAAATAAAAATCACTAGAGAGTGTTTACAAAGATGCTTCCTGGATTACTTCTAAACACAAGCTGATTGAAAGTCGTATATGATTATAAAAGTATACCGGAATACTACAAAGAAGATTAATATTTCAAGTTTTTAGTTTTGAGAGTGTTTAGACTTGAGGATTTGGACGTTGATTTTGCAAAATGAATGAAGTACTTTGAAGCTTGAATTTTGCAGTCCAGAATTTTGATTTGAATTATCTGAAGTACTGATGCTCTAATGACTATATGATAAATATATGCCTAAAAATCTGATTTTTGTTCTTCGAAAGAACTAGTATTTATAACCTTTGTACAGCTAGCCGTTAACAGACAAAGATATCATTCAAATCCGTTGACTAAACTTTACATCTCATCCTTATTTTTGACTGGATGTGTAGGATAACAGCTCAGCCTTATCTTTGACTGAACTCTTTTGACATAATATTCCTTGTGTCTTCTAACCAAACGATTATTACCACTTGTCGTTTGGTAATGTGTCATTAGTCGTTGAGCAGCTATCACTTGGTGATTTGAATTATCGATCTTATTTCTTGAATGCACTTGGCTGCTTGTGACTTGGCTTAGCTTTTGAGGCTGAGGAGTTGCCTTCTTGATTGAAAATCAAGAGATCATTACTCCTACTTAGATGCAGACATCTACTGTTGTACTCTTTGAGTTCAGAATACATATTAACAGGGACAATCTTGCATTAAGCATGCTCGTCTTGAGTTGGCGATTGATGCTGGAGGAGTTGGCTTCTTAATTGTAATATCAAGATCTCATTAACTCCTGCTTATATGCATACGTCTACTATATTGATCTTTAAACTTAGAACATTATTATTAAGTGACAATCTTGCATTAAACTTTTCTGTCTTAGTTGTTGATGAAGATTTCTGTTGATTGAGCACCTCTCTGTCTTGACTCCTTGCTGGATGGACTCCTTGCTGTTTGACGCCTTGCTGACTGGACACCTTGCATTTTCTTAAGCTCACTATGAACTTTAAGACTTAGAATAACAAGGATTTAGTCTAGCTGTCTTCTGACTCTAATTGATCTTCTTCTGAAATCTTGCTGAGGGATAGCTGAATGGCTTATTCATAATGTCTATTTCATTAGATGATTAATGTGATCCTTCTGAAGATTAAATCCTGATAATTATGAAGTCTTGGAAGAGATCACTTATCATTTGATTAAGTGAAAGCATAAAGTAGCAGTCGATTCTTGCAGAGAATTGACGGATGGAGAGCAGAGGCAAGTAGGCAAGTTAGCTTGCAAAGGGTTAGCATTGAAGCCCAAAAAACTAACTGATCATGTGTGCTTAACTTGGTACAGCAGCTAACCGTGATCTTGATTAATGTACTTGACTTTAATCAAAGTTTCTTTGTGAAACTTTAGTATAAATGCAGATTAGATGCATTCTTGATTTGATCACGAGCTCATACAAAAGTTAAATGTTGATCAAGTGATGACCAACAATTGTTTTTTAAACCAAAAGAATAGTTTTGTCATTTTTAATTTATTAATGAGATATCCTTGTGAGAAATTGAGAGATAAAGATAATTGACTTATCATCAAAACTAACCTCAAGGATTGAGGTTTTAACATATACTTTAGTAAGTATTACTTTTTATATTTGAAAAAAAAACACAATTTTCTTAATACATATAGTAATTGTAAAAGATTATTTTGACTATTTCAGATATATATTATAAAAATATATTAAAAGTAGGGTTCCATAAATATTTTGAAAACACATATTTGGGTGTTTATGAATCTTCTGATTTAGTTGCAGTATTGTAATTGCTGGTTCAGATGAAATGTCTTTACGCATTGGTTTGTCTTATCTATTTTTTTCATATGTAATTGTTCTATAAATGCTTTTATGAAAATATTATGATTTAAAAAAAAAAATTGATTTGTTTGAAATTCTGAAAAAATTTCACCGAAATATATATATTTATATATATGTGCTTTCGAAATTGAAAAGTATTATTGATTTTGAATTTTTTGGATGAAAATTGAAATCAACTATCTCGTTCCGAAAATTTTGGTAATTTTTTTGAAAAATCAAAATACCATATTTTTCGATTTAATCCATGCATCCAATATTTCTGTTCTACATGCATGTGATTCATTCATTCGATCGATGTATACCGTGCGTCCCTACCTTCTTTGATTGGAATTTCGGTAAGTCAAGATTCCAAAAAAATACTGTTTATGTTACTATTAGGGTTTATTGCGTTTTAGGCCCTATTGTTTACTTAAAATCGTAATTTAGGCCCCCAGGTTCAAAAGTTCGCAATTTGGGCTCTAATATTGCATTTTTGTTGCAATTCAAGGCTTTTTTGACGGTTTCCGTCGAAAACTAACGGGTAGAGTGCATGTGCATTTCACGTGAGTTTTTTGGGGTTAAAAATGAAATTAAATCACGATTTTTAGGGACTTGTTCGTCATTTCCCCCCAATTTATTATAATATGTTTAAAGTTTTTATTATATTCTAATT
>JAOWAN010000051.1:11619950-11644987 GCA_028566635.1 Lobelia cardinalis | reverse complement strand
ACACATAAAATATAACATTTTTTAAAATCTCTCTCTTCCCAACACACACTCACTTTTCCCATTCCCAATACACACACTCTCACAAATAAAACACTTTTTTCCCAATACACACTATCATCATTTGAAGTTACTATTCATTTGGAGTTACTATTCATTTGTTGTGAGTCCTACTGATCTATCTTATAAGATAGATAACAGAGCAACTAGTGAAATATTTTGGACCAATCAAAACATAGATATGAGTATTTCCTCATCCTTCCATTTTTTTTTCGCGTATTATATTTATAACATAAAAGAGAGTGATTGCATCAATTGGTTTGTTTCCTTCCCATTTTTTCAATTGTTTTGATTTTTTTTCACATTTCACACAATTCTTTCTTTATTTTCTCAATTTTTTAAACATTCCCACTACTTTCTCCCGACTTTTCTAATTTTTTAAAATTCTTTTAATTTTTTAAAAAATAATCTCTTAATTATAAAATATAATTCAACGTACCCGTAGTAATTTATAAATTTAAGAATGTCGCTTTATGCCCTTAAAATATTTTGAAATTATGTTAAAAATATACTTTGCATCAAGAATTAAAAAAAAATTTAATAATAATATAATAACACGGCAAGATGGAAGTTGGAACTCCTGCTCCGTAAAGAGAGGAAAAAGGTATTAAATCCTAATAGTAGAAACAGAGAAACATCAGCGTCTGTAGTCCAACGGTTAGGATAATTGCCTTCCAAGCAATAGACCCGGGTTCGACTCCCGGCAGACGCAAATTTCTTTAATTTTCTGCATTTTGCTACTTTTTAAAGTGATTGAACCTGGGAGTCAGTTTCTTGGTTAAAGCATACCCGTAATTATGAGTAAAGGAACTGTCTACTGTGAAAGTCGTGAGAACGGCTACAATTAAATTGAATAGTAAATAATGTACGATTGTGTTATAAAAGTTATAGATAACGAAATTTTTACAATTCGATTGTAACATAGTTGTGTCCATGAGTAAGACAGAACCAGAGTTGTTTATTGGTCAGGGACATTCTAGCGGCTCATGTCGTTTACTGGTCAAAGCGTTCTAGTCGGGTCGAGCAGAGTAGTCAGGTCCAGACATAAGTTCATGAAACACACTGAATAACTGGTACAATCATAGAACTTTAGTTTATGAAGGAATTGTATACCATTTTTCTCAACTGAAAAACCCATGTGTTTCCACACAAGTTTTTAACAAACAATTTCTCACAAGTATTCTATTACAATTAGAGATAACAGCATGCTCTAATTGCCCCTACCCATCATCGAAAAGGCTTACAAAACAAATGAATTTAAAATCGGTGTCATATACTACAGAGAAGGAAGTTGCGGATTGATACAGTATGACATTCATATAAACTGGAGAACCATTGATAAAGGTTAGACATGCATGCTTCCATCAATTTTGGACTCAGCAGCACAGAACATGCAAAAAGGGTATGCATGTTAAAAGAATCACCCTAGATTCTGGAGAATTTCATTACTGTACTTTCCCCCTTCTGATGTTCTACTAAACAAACCCACACCAGGAATCAATCAACAAAGTGGCACCTTTGATGATGACGTATCCAGTGCTTTCACTTGGTCCCAGAAACTGCCAAGATTTCCTGATGTTACGATCCATCCCTCTTGTTCTGGGACCCAATTAGAAGCTTGGCTATTGGGATTGAGTTATGATCTAACTGAGATTGCTTGGTTCTGGAGGACCACAGAGTTCTTCAACCTATAAATTACAGAAAGAGCTCTTTGCTTCGCTATAATCTACCAAGTGGGGACTCTGAAGAGTGATCATCCACCAGCCAGAGGCCATAGTCATGGAATCGCTTTATTTTCTTCTCAAAACCAACGATATAGTTATTATGAATGATGACATGCTTTCCCTTGGTCTCACGAACCCAAGTCTTGTTCCTGAAATATAATCCACCTGTTGGGAATGCAGCCTGCGGGAGCAAATACATATCAACCTGCAAAACAATTCATCATAAATGACTAAAACCATCACCGGTCGAGCAGTAAATTAGAATATGGTGCGTATGGTACAAGAAATTTAATCATTTACAAGAAAAGAAAAATTATAGAAATTGAGTTTGATTCACTTAGGATAAAAATGCTGGGAATCTCGAATCAAAATCCTATTGTGACTTAAGACTGTTGTGTCAGCAGTGATTGACCGATTGATTCGTCTGTGGCCTCACTTGCCCGTGCTTTTGATTAGTAGTCAAAATAAACTTATTTTTTAACTTTTTCTAATAATAAAGGGGTCAAAAATTAATAATAAACATTTTTAGTGCTAGAAAGACATTATCTCTAAAATTAAAGGTGGTAAAGTAGCAACAACAACAACAACTTAATCCCAATCACTTGGTATCGGCTACAAAATCATATATCCCCGCGATCCAATGCAAGTTACGGGTCTTTCAACTCTTTTCGAATTATCGATGTCCATATTAACTTTGGTCTACCCCTACCCCAAGTTAATTAAGATTAATATCATCACACCTCATAACTGGAGCACTAAGGAATTACTTTCTCTATCACTCATCACACCTCATAACGTCGTACATAAGAAAATCATCTTAGATGGTTTTCTATCACTTTCTCTACCATAGGAGGTACTTTCTCGTTCGTTCGTAACGAATCATATATTTTCTAGTTTTACCACAAATTCCTCCAAGCATTCACATTTTCCCTACACTAATCTTGTTAGCATGTTCTTTCTTAGAAGCCAATACTCAGTTCCATACATTAGCGCAAGCCTAATAATTGTCGAGTAAAATTTTCCTTTAGCTTCACTGGTATACGCTGGTCACATAACACTTCAAATGTACTCTTCCATTTCATCGAATCAAATTTATTCTATGATTAACATTCTCCAACCTTTACATCTTGATTAACGATTGACAATAGACACTGAAATATTTATTTTTGAGGTATTACTTCTCTACTAACTTAACTTTCACTTCATTAATACTCCTACCACCAAAATTGTAAGTCATATACTATATTTTGATCCTACTTATTTTAAACCTTCGACTTCTAAAGCTTCTCTCCATCTTTTAAAAATGTTATTCGGACCCTTCAAATTTCGCCATATACCCATGTCGAAACGACACGAGCTCGGGTACGAATCCCAGCTCGAATTTGGGCGGATACAAGACCTGTACGACTAGGGAGAGGGAGAGAGAGAGAGAGGAACGAAAGGAGGGAAAGCGTTGCGCGGAGATGAAGGGTTGGTAGAGAAGTTGCGCTATGAAGATGAAAGAGGGTGAACTCATCAATTTCATCGTGCGATCGTAGAGAAGCTTCGAGGTCGAGTTGGTTGGGAGGAGATGTAATATCCACATATCAATTTTAAGAGAGAGAGAGAGAGAGAGAGAGAGAGAGAGAGAGAGAGTGAACTGTGAAGTCTCTGACCGAGGGAGTTGTGAAAATGAAGAGAAATAAAAAACTCAACAAATTGCCTCCTTAATTATTTATGTTTCAAAAACGACATCCCTATACTTTCATATACTATAATTTTAGTCCTATTTTCCTTAAAATGTTAATTATTTAATCCTTTTTCTTAAACTAATCAATTGTAGGATGTGTTAAATGTCTTAAATCATTCACCAAGTCAAATTTTCATTCTGTTTTTAGAGATACATGAAATAAAATTATATAAAATATAATATAACATTTTCCCAATAGAAGGATCACCGCACCCGTATCCTAATTTTGGACCCCTTTCAGTCATATCCACGGATCCTAGAATTAGAAATATCACACCCGATCCTCAGATTCGTACCTGTATCCGGTCCTTTTGGTTGTGTATAGGTAACATATCTTATCATTAACCCTAGTCTATGTTTCACCGATAAGGACAACGTCATCAGCAAATAATTTGCACCAAGGTATATCATCTAATAGATGTCTAGATAGTCCATCCATTATTGAGGCAAAAAGGTACGGGCTTAAGGTCGATCTTTGGTGTAGTCCTTTAGTGATTGAAAACTCGCATATCTCTCGTGTCGTGGTTCTAACTTATGTCGATACCTCATCGTAAATGTCTTTAATCACCTCGATATATCTCACTTTAACCCCTTTCTTTTCTAGGTCTGCCCAAGTTATCTCTCTAGGGAATCTAATGTATGCCTTCTCTAAGTCAATAAACACCGTGTGCATAGTTATTAAGGGTGCGCCCAGGGGCAAGCGGGCGCTGGTATGTCGCCTTGGACGGCTTATGCGGGGCGTTATTCCTTAGATGAGGGTTTAGGCGTGCCTAATCCCTACGCGTGTGCCTTGATATTGGGCACGTAGGCTCCAGGTTGGAACTTAAACCACGTCGTTTAGGTTTAGGGTTAAGTCAAAATAGGATCTGACCACCCAATTGCCCAAATCGATGCGACGAGAGAATCATAAGAACGAAGAGGAAAGACATGAGCGAATCTTCGGCGCTGACTACTTCAATCCTTGTTGCCCTCCGATGACCTTCATCTATCGCCGGTGAGCCTCGGGTCAGTCTCCTTTCCTTTTTTTTGTTTCTTTCCTTCTCTTCTCTTCTTCTGACTTATATCTTTCTTTCTTCTCTCCTTCAACAGTTCTCTTCGATTCTTCCACCCATTGTTGTTCTCTTCTTCTAAGTTGTACCCCTCTCTATTCTCTGTTCCTTATTTTTTTTTTGGGTTCTGCTAATGAGATTATTCCATCGAGCAACCTTCTTTTTTTTTGGTTCTAATGTTTAGGTCAGGGTCTCAGTGAGTACTTATTGTTGTTTAGACGTCATTTCGTGATTGATTACATGTTTTGAACATCTTTTTTCTATTTATGATCAATAGTGTTTTGATTCACTACTTGTATTTAATTTACTGGTTATGTTGATGTTGTATATGACTATATTATATTTTTAGTAATTTTTAAGCATTTTTCTGCAGCTCGTCGCTCGGGCGCGCACCCGACTTGCACCTTGGGCCTAGGCCCGGGGCACACCTTTTGCACCTCGGTGCGCCTTTAATAACTATAACCGTGTGTAGATCCTTTTATCCTTCCCTATAGCGTTTCATCAATCTCCTTAATAGGTGAATAGCCTCCATTGTCGATCTTCCGATTATCGATCTTCCTAATATAAAACTAAATTGATTCTCCAATATTTTTGTCTCCCTCTTTAGTCTACTTTCAACTATTCTCTCCTAAAACTTCATTGTGTGACTCACTAGTCTAATATCTCTGTAATTCGTGCAACTTTGAACGTCGCCTTTGTGTTTGCATATTGGTACTATCATACTCCTCCACTCATTTAACATTTTCTTTGTCATCATAAGTTTACTAAATAACTTAACTATCCAAGAGGCCCCTACCTCACATAGGCATTTTCATACCTCAATGGGTATTCCGTTAGATCCTAAAGCTTTCCTGATTTTCATCTTTCTTAAGGCAAACTTCATCTCATATTCATTAATTCTACAAAAGAAAGTAATTTTTGTACTTCTCCAATTGGTGCTACTATCGTTGTTCGCTACATTTTCTACATGTTGCTCATTTAGAAGTTTCTGAAAGTATATTCTTCATCTATCTTTTATTTCTTCATCCTTGGCTAAAATGCACGAGTCTTCGTTTTTAATGCATTTTACCTCGTTGAAATCTCTAGTTTTCCAATCTCTTGATTTTGCAACTTTGTATATAGCATTTTCCCCTCTTTGTGTCTAGTTTATTATAAAAGTTATCAAATGATTTACCCTTAACCTATCTTAGAGCTCTCTTTACTTTTTTATTAGCAACTTTGTATTTCTAAATCGTTCAAATTTTTACCAAGTTTTTTTTAAGCTTCTCTTTTTATTTGCACAACTTTTTGGACTTCCTCATTCCACCGCCACATTTTTTTTTTTTATCTATATGTCTCTGGCCTTTGGACTCCACTAATATCTCGTTTGACACTTTTTTAATGCCCTCACACATTTAATTCCACATCAGCCTCTATTTTTTATGTCGCATCTTTTATCATTTTCTCAATAAAAAAACCTACTTTCTCGCTTTTTAAATCCCAACACTTAGTTCTTGGATTTTTAGTGTCTTTCCTGTGTTATTTTTTAGTCTTACGGGTAATTGGGTAATATCAAGCACCATAATTTTATGTTTCGAAGTTAGACTCTCTCCCGAAATTACCTTCCAGTTTTTACAAGTTAACCTATCAACTTTTCTACTTAAAAAATAGTTTATTAGACTTATTTAATTTACTTTTAATAATTACTAAAAGTTCTTCTCTCTTCTTAAAACAAGTGTTCGCTATCCCTAGGTTGTAAGCGGCCGCAAAATCTAATAAAACTACTCCATTATTTCTATCACCGAAACCATATCCTCCGTGCACCTTCTTCAACCTTATACGGTCTTCTCCCACATTACGATTAAAATCTCCCTAAATATAGAGTTTTTCGCTTCTAGGTATCCATTGAACTAATTCATCCAAATCCTCCCAAAATTAATCGTTAATATGTTGGTCTAGTCCCACTCGCGGCGGATGGGCACTAAGAACATTAATAATTTCTTCACTTAGTACCAATTTTATAAGAACGATTCTATCTCCTTTCCTATTAACTATTACGACATATTCCTTTAGATACTTATTTACTGAATTGTCAACTCCATTTCTCTTTATATTTTTTTCAGTATAATATAATCTAAACCCTGCATTTTCTAGTTCTCTAACTTTCTCCCCTACCCATTTTGTTTCTTGTACGCACGCTATATTAATCTTTCTTCCAAGTATCTACTAACTCCATTCATTTACTCGTCATGGTTCCTATGTTCCAAGTTGCTAGTCTAAGCCTAGTAGTAAGTTTTCTACGCCGCCCTTTCTCATTTTTTATCATACTCGGACGATGACTTGGCGCCTTTAGCCTATTCAACGCACCACGAGGCAAGTGCACCTTATACCCTTGCTGAATATCAATCACACCCAAGTGGAGATTAGATGCATCTAGCTCTAATGCAACACCCCGAGGCAGGTGTGACACGTCACATGAAACGGGTGACATTCTAGCATTTACGCAAATATTATTTAGATTCATGTCAAAAGAGATCCGACAAAGTTTTAAGCTTCAGGCTACCTAACGCAACCCTTCTCCTTTATTCGGGTTTGGGGCCGGCTGTATAAGGGTAAGCGCGTCACAGACAGAGTAAAAGGTGGTAAAGTAGCATATACTTATAATTAAAAAGGGTCAACTGGCCCATTTCACTACTATGTACTGTAGGTCCCCCAAAGGTTTTGAGATGACCAAGTACATGCCATGACAAATAATTTGCAAGGAGTTACAACTTCAACATAAACTGATGTGTCAACTCCTCACACAAGTACTACTGGTTAAATTGTGGCCCCACAAGCAAGTGACTTGGTTCTAGCCAGCTATGTACTAGACACGTGAGTTGGGTGCCAAGAGTACGAATAGGAATTTTCTGTTTTGGGTCCCTAAGCATTACTCTTGTGAGAAATTTAGAACACAAGCGACCTTCACCAAGTAAACAGAACATCAAAACCACAAATTGAGAGAGGCTGCCTTATTGAATATTTCCTCGAAATTAGTAAAAGTTTAGCACCTGCACCATACTCCTTTGAATGCCCGTAAAAAAAGATAAATAACTCTTCGAAATAAGCTGTAGTATAAAAGAAGAAGAGTATAAAACAAACAAACATCACTAGTGGGAATAAGACTCGGTGCTTTTAACATAAGATTACATCTCAAGTGAATCAAAAAATTACTCCATTTTCATTCTAGAAATTAGATAAACAAGATCAGGCTTCTAATGTAGTTGACATCTATTTTGCACAACATAGAATAAATAAGAAACATTATAAGAGTACAAGGAACGCACCTGTGCAGCTGTTTTCAACAGTGCCCAGTTAAAACCCGGTTGGTCATTAGCTTTCTTCGCTTTCGACCATGGCTGATCTTGAAGTTCTTCAATCCACTTCTTCAGAACAAGTTTTGCTCCAGTTGTTGGGCGCATATAAATAAAGCAGCTACAAATGTAAGGGCGCCCCTTTTTACCTGGAGGTGGCAATTCATGAGAATGATCGAGAGGTTTGACCTGGTCACCCAACAGACACAAAGAAAGAATGAAGGCCTTCGTCATTTATAGTCACAAATGCAAAATACATGGGAAGAAATACTAGTCTACAAGAACAGTAAGATGTATCATTTTGGTGATAAATTAGCTAAGTCATCACCCACACAAAGATTTGATTAGTGTATTCAGAAAAACTTAAGATGACCCTGGAGTTCTTTTTGCAACAGAAGGACCTCATGAAATCCATTCTTGCCTACCACCATCGATAAGAAAGACAAAATACTTTACCTGAACCATTCTGATTCTAACCCACCCACGATTGTCATGGTTTAGGCCAAGTATGGGATGGTCTAATCACCCCAAACACGATATTCTATATATACACACATACACACACGCACAGCTCTGCATCCAAGATCTAATATCAGGAAGTTAGGCGTCTCAAACTTTCATACAAGAAAAAAAAAGTTGGAAGATTGACTTTTGGGTTAAAAAGAGGGAGTAGGTTTAATTGGGTCAGATTTGGAAAGGGGTGAACCATATCGAAACCCAACCCTCTAACCCTCTCTCTTTGTTTTGTTACGATATTAAGCAATGAGACCGTAATCATGAGCAGCTATATCACTATACGATGAGGAAATCTATATGAAATTTCAAGCAGCCCGTTCTCGTAATTCTCGTTTACTTGATTATATCTTCAATGTGCACAACTTTTCCTTGACAGATATATGACCGCATCCACGTATAGTTATTCTGCTTTTCCAGAAAGGATGTAAATAACGGTAGCCAATTGAAGTATGTACGTTCAGTATACATACAGCAGCCATGTCATCCATGAAGTACACATCATGCTTCCCTTGTAAATAAGGAAATGGATCTGCAAGCCAGACCATATCAACATCGTTGTACATGACGTTATAACCAAGCTCCAAAATTTGGAGCAGATGGCGTGGTCTTCGGGATGTAAAGTTGAAGAATCCCTGTAAAATGGGACTAGTAAGTGTCTTTTTCAAATATCAATGAAACGATTGGTAAAAAGATGAAAAAAGAAATTCCAAAAGCTTGCAACAAGGGGGGGGGGGTATGGAAGAAATAGAAAGGAAAGAAAATATGCATGTGTTGATTGGCATGAAATCGTATGAAGCAACAATGAAACAATTAAAATTACAAAAGAGTAAAGTAGGGATCCTGTTGACCTTAGAGAGTAGTTACCAGACACCAGTTTACCACTTCAAAGAAAAGGTTGACTTTTTCCTACACACCGACAAAGAACCTTATTTCTTGTCAAAATTTGGATTGAAGGTTATGCAATACCATTTAAACAATACTTTCCCAAATGCAAACGAGAGCTTAAAAATATGACAATCAATGTCAAAATGTTTAGTCCTTTAATGGAACACAGGATTTAAATCTATGTGGAGTGCATCCCGGTAATCAGAGTACAGAGAAACCAGAGAAATATTCATGATTTCAAAATCCATGAAGAAAGTAGATGAGCCAAGTGATTTCACAGCAGGGGAGGCCATAGACCTGTACTCTGCCTTAGCAGTTAGCATTAGATTTAGAGATTACAAATTTCTTCTTGGCTTTCCAAAGAGAAGAGAATTGTCAAGAAGAATACAATAGCCAGTCAAAGACTTCGAATGGTAAGGAAAGATACCCAAGAAGCACCACAGAATGCAGTGAGAGAAAGGAATGAGAAGAGAATAAAACCCCTCTACCAGAACTCCCTTTGATGTATGTGACAAGCTTTAATACTGAGGCATAGTTTGGAACTCTGAGAGAACTCATAGACAGACATAAAATGTGAACACCAATTAAACCATAGGGCATAGGGAATACCAGGTCTAGTGACGGTATTATGGTAAGGCATATAAGCCTACCTACCAATTGTCTGCAACCTAATCCTCATTCATGCTATGTGTTAAAAGAAATATGGATTTTATCTTTAAGCGACGAATTCCGATTAGACCACTTACATAACAGCACATCATGTTGAAGCAAAAATTGAGAAGTACACGATCGCCATGTTCAAGCAAACTTCGAGAATCATTGGCAGGATGTACATACTGACATTAACTCCAACTACTCAAGTATCATTACACCAACTAAAAACTAACCTAGCTTAATCAATCCAAAAAAGGAAGGAAAACAAACACACTCAAGTCAAGGAAATACACTTGAGACTCAAACTAATGAGCAGCACCAGCATATGGGCTGAGTGGAATCATCTCCCCTTGACCCAGCCGCGAATAAAATGTGCACATCAGTGTATGACATACTCTTGCTTAAAATTCAATTAATCAACAACATGAATGACGAATAATGTTCAATCAAAATTCACAACACACAAGATATACATAATTACCCAATTATCATAACACCACTCATCACTAACTTAACATAATCACTCCACACGCTTATATTGAAAAATAAAACGAACCCACCAATTTCAAGCTCATTAAGAAGTATACCTGAGAACCAAACTTCTGAGCAATCTGAGCATCCGGAACGGGCGGGATCAAAACAGCATGGCCTGGCCAGCGCTCGTTGACAGTAAACAAAGTAGCATAGTCCTCAGCAATCACAAGCACCTTCTCGTGGTGCTTCTGCCTGACAATACTAATCAGCCAATTATTCAAGAAAGGCAAGTAAGGGTGACTGACAGCACAGACAATCACCGTCCCATTCTTTGCCACATTGGCCAGAGCCTCCGGCAAAGTGTAGGCCTTCCATTTGAAGGACGAGAGTGAAAGATGGGAACTTTGGAAAAGGGCAAAAGGGGAAGAACTGGAAAAGTATGGGATGAAGATACCCAGGATTAGGAGGAGGGAGAGGAGGGAGATGAGAGTGGTGCGGTTGAAGATGGGATTGGTTTTGGATTGGGAGGTTGCTGGGGATTGGGGTTGGGATTGAGATTGTGATTGTGATTTTGGTCTTTGATGGAGAAATGTTGACATTTCTTTTTTCTTTCTTTCTAGGGTTTTGGGGATTGAGGTTGGAGTTGGAGTGAAGCAACAATGGAGTTCGCGCGATCCGATCTTAGTTACTGCTGCTTCTCTTCAGTTGGGGAGTGTCTACGCTGGTGGCGCATACCAACTGTCATCCAATGTTGCCACAATTTGGAGTTTGATTTTTTTTTTTTTTTCATCCAATGTTATCATTAGGTTCTACTTTTTCCGAGAGCTGGCCTCTGATTCAAGAAATTAAATATTAAACTTTAATGTTTCATTTTTATTGTATATTTAGAAAAAAAATGTTAATTTGTAACGAAATTTGTTATGTATTGAACCCTCAACTTTAAAATTAATTACATATTAAACTCTCAACTTTATGACTTTTGTTAAAATTTAAAATATCATGCTCTTATAAAAAATTGGATCAAAATTTAATCAAAAAATGTATAATAAAATGCAAACAAAGAGAGTATTATTTTCAACTAACAAAAGTTATGATGGGAATGGGCCTCCTTCTCATGATTTGGTTGGTAAATTTTATTTTGATTAGTAGTAAAAAAAATGTTAATTGAAGAATCAAGCAAATTTGTAAAATTTGTTACCAAATTCTAGATTAACATGATTAGAAATGGCATGAGATCATCAAACTTGAATTTTTCAAATCACGCAACCAATCATTACTCGACAAATTATTTGTAATACCAAAATTTAATCCTATGAATGGTTTATTACTTTCATCATTAACAATAATAAAAAAAAACTTGAAAGAGATGGAGAAGGTTGAAGTGAGGAGAGGAAAGAGCATATCCTGTCCTCACAATACTAACAATATTAATCATTTATGGTAACAACTAACAAGTGCACTAGAACCTGAATAGAACACACGCAGCAGCTTATACAACTTTTTTTTCGCTTAGTACAATTGACAAATCCACCAGCACAGGTATAATCAACAGCTGCCATACATGGTTCAAGAACAAGATCTTTTCCAAACAGGTAATCGAGCTAGACAAAGTCACCAGCAATAACTGAAATCTAACATCATCAGTCGGAGCAAAAGTGAGGTTGACCATGTAGACACTTTCCAACATCAGAGTGAGCCATGTACACTTTCATCTGTATTGCTACAAGGATGGGGTAGTATAAGATGCCGTGACAATTAGTTGAACATCGTGGTAAAAAAGGATGGCTGATGATAAGCAGGTATGGGCTTATTAGTGGTATTTCCCTTGCAAAATGGTAGAGGCTCAAAGTATGGCATTGTTAAGTTTGTACTCTAGCGAAAGATTCACGAAACAGGACTGGTCCGCAATTTCTGCGTCTTTGGTTTGACGAAAAAAGCTGATAGGACACTCTTGCTGCGTACAGGTGCTTGAGCAATCTCCCTTTTAGGATTATCAAATGACCGAAATGGTGTCATAGGCTTGGAGCTCTCAAGGAAATCCTGTCAAATGCAAAGAAAGAAAATGATGGTTCATGTAAGGTAAGATGTTCCTCAGCTGTTGAGACAGAATGAAGGATGAATGTTCTTTTATTATTCACACACACACACACACACACACACAAAAACTCGAAAAATGTTTCAATTACTCAATTGGAAAAAAAAAAATCGAGTAAGCTGTGACAAGGAGCAAGAACATACAAAACTGGAACAGTTAGTCTCAATACAAATATAAAACAAGCAACCTTAAGTCCTTCCAATTATGTCTACTGGAAAGAAATACACCAATAAGATAATCAGCAGTTCAGCACATCTAACAAGCTACATGCACTTATATCTAGCCCCACTCTCACCAAAAAAAATTTAATAATATATAAAGGACTAGAAAAGTAAAACAGAATGAAACGACAAAAGAAAATGAAATGGGCAAATTTTAAAAGTTTACAAGGGGTCCTCACAATAATACAACCTAAAACTACATGTATTTGAGGGTCTATTAAATGCTCTAGCTTTACACAACCGACATATGAGATCCAACCACCAAATTGTCCTTCACCTAGCTTAATGCCAACGCAGCTTTAGAATGGCATGTTAGCAAGCCATGGACCTCTAACCCCTACGCTCAGTACTCTACTGAGACTCTGAGAGGACTACACCCTACTCTCCTTGAGAAAATGCTCTCAACATAACTTGCAAGATAAGGTTCAATGTGAACTCTCTGCTGCTTGCTGGAATACCTCTAGGTACCTAGATTCTTAACAAACTCAGCTGCACTGCATCTTATACAGGATATTTGGGGTCTGCCACGGAGTCCTTTTCACCATTCTGTTCAGTCCTATGCAAGGTAAATAGCCTAGTGAAAACAATTAATGAACCTTGAAAATAGCCTAATCAAAGAACAAGCAAAGTCAAAAACACATTTTCATCTAGATAGCAACAATTGTAGACTAATCATAACCAAAGTACCACACTAATCATAAATTGGCGCTCAAGCAAGCATCACCGAGAATCAGAACAGAGAAATTTTAGTGGGAATTCTTCAACGCTAAGCTAAGCTAAGCTAAGAGAATAGATACTCCTCAAAGCTAAAACCCAAATGACCTAGTTTCTCACAAATAATTTGATATGACCGCCTTTGATTTATTGTTGGAGCAAAGTTGTCAATCACTGCACTCAGCCAAAATTGGTTCTGCGAGAAGCCTCATCAAGTTCCAAGCTAGGAAATTATTTAGGGTTTTTTATGCATGGAGTCTAACTGAAGATTTACTGCTCTGCCTCAAGCCTTCGACCAGTAACAATTTAAACTACATATAAAGGATAAAAATCCAATATATTCTATAAGTGTCATGCAAATCAGGGAAATATTGCTGGGACAACCCTCTAGCAATTTTTAAGTATCCAAATCCGAGAAACTTAGAAGATATCTTCTGGAATCATATAGCTATCAAATGTGAGTAATTGTTCGCACTTTCCTTAATGAAAGCACCATAGAGGCAGACTTAGAATTGTAGTTCTCAAAACTGAGAAGGAAAAACTCCTGCAAGGACATAAAGCTTTTCCCATAGAACTGGATTAATAAATACGAGACGTGCCCCCACGGGCTTAGTTCAGTGGCAAAGCAGGTAGCAGATTTGGAACAAGGACCAAGGTTCGATTTCTGGCATGGGGGTTTTATTCATCCAATGTGGTGGGTAGCCCCCCGTGGTCACCAGGACCCGTCCTACTACTTGTCGAGCTCTGAATCACCAATATTTACCTCCTCTCCTAAGATGTGGGGCAATCTAGGAGGGGCGTCTGGGGTGGGCAATTCCACCTTTTGGAACAATAAATACGAGACGTTAGAAATGGAAGTTTGCCCCAATATCTACCTTTCTTATTTTTTCTTCTTCATACAAATATGCAAGTTTTCTTCGAGGCTTGAGGCTATGTATTACTAGAAAACGCATATTAATACTTTACTTTATTGGTAGACCATCTTCAGCATGGTAATGTCAACCAGTTGACCAAGGTGGCTCAAAGAGGAAGATGACAATATAGGGTCAAGTATAACCCACTCTATGTATTAGAATCTAGAAGTTCAAGTTATTGGTGAACATTCCTACTCAAAATTAGTTCTTGAGAACACTTTCATGCTAGGCAGTCAAAAATAGGATCTTAAGTAAGATAGGAGGGGGGGATGGGTAAGATCAGAATCATAATATCGAACCGTAAAATCGTAAGATTATATGAACTTCCTAAAATTAAATATTATAACACATAATATATATACCAACTTAAATATAAAAAAATAATTAAATTATAACATTGATAAAAAAAACGCAGACATAACATTCTCAACCTAAATAAAATGTCTAACCATATTTAAGTCATAATAACAAAAATATATCCCAAGGGTGTAATATGTAAAGTTGATCAGTTTTTAGCTGAAGTAAAAAAACTTGGTAAATATCATTTTTAAAAATAAAAAGATTAAAATGAAATATTTAAAACTAAAAGGACATAATTGATAAAGTAAAAAATGATCAACCGGTGTAATTTGTAAAAATTGTTTAATCCTCTTACTAAGCGTATGTTTGCACTTTGCCGTGCCCTAACTCTCTTCAATACGTGAGTGGCTCCTCTCCTGCTTCAAGGCAACCTGTAAGGCTTCCAACTCGGGTGATATTCTCCTTCCTTCTCTCTCGAACTCCGCTTCTCTCTCTTCCTCCATCGCTAGCCTAGTCATCTTCCTTCCGCCTTAGCCGATTTGGGGCTAAAATTAGGTCAAGAGTGGTCAACACATGTGCCTTGCGCCAAGGCACCGTTGTCCAAGGCTCGCGTCTCAGCCCTAGGAACGCCTAGGCCCTCGCCCGTTGAAATTCGTAAAATTGCACAGAATCGCACGATCCTACCGATTTTGAGCGATTCCACCTCCGATTCTAGCGATTTCATCCCAGGTACGATTTTGCTTCGGTTTTGCAAGGAATCCGTACCTGGAATTGTAAAATCGTGCAATTCTACGATTAAAATCGATTTTGACTACCTTTCATGCTCTAGAAGGACCTATCAAATGGAGAGAGCATTAGCACGTTGTAAAAAAGTCAATATCTTCATGCTCTCAAGAAAACCACGTTAAACCAATCTACAATGTCACTGTACATGCAGCGAAATAAATTGTATGACAACACAGGAAGCACAAATGATGGAGTAAAACAATGTTTATCAACAAGCTCAATTCAAGGATGAGAGATCAAGAAGTTTGAGATCTAGCAGATCTAAATTCTACTTAAATGCTTTCCATGGTCCGTATCTTAAGACTTGCAAGCAATTAACTTGTTCCTTGATTTTACTTTTAGGATCTCTAATTTGAATAATAGAGGAATGCACTTAAAAGAATGCTGGGCATGTCTGAGTTCTGGTTGGTTTCGATATTACCCGCCGTGCAACACCCAGTGTTTGCATAGCTGTACTTGAAGCGGGCCCTACATTAGGCAACTGTCGACGAACCCCAGGAGACTTTGTTCGGGACCCATCATCAGCATCTACATGGATAAATATTAGACAAATGCATTCAATACCTGCTAACAGAACAGTTATCAGCAGATTTTTCTTCATACCTGATATATGGAACTTGCCAGAAGTTTCACTGCTGCACAAACAAACAAATTATCACACTTGGAAGCACTACTGGTGATCGCAAAGGAATTCATCAGAATGTAGGAGCACAAAGTTTTTTATTACTAAATAGTAATACGAAAGTCAGAATAGTTGGTAACTGTGGCAAGATTCATGGACTACCTTGTCAGGACACGTGGAATCCCCTTCAAGGTAGACTTGGTTTCTGAGGCTAAATGCCACGAAAGAGTTTTTGAAGCTGGTGTACCTATATTCAGTCCAAGGTATAAGTCATGGCTCATAAACTTACCTTTTACTGAAAAAAGAGTTCTGCAAAGAAAGTAGTAATAGGAATTAGCAAGAATGGTACCTGAAGGAAAAAGGCGAGGCCTTGTTTGAATATGGCTTTGCCTTGCATCAGTTTGAATCTGCGGGCTAAAATGGACCTTTTTGTTGACAGAATCTAGCTTGAACCCAACCAGGAAAAGGAAAACAAAGGAAAAGGGAGAGAACAAATAGGTTACGGGTCCAGCATACTGAACACTACTTCAAACTATCATATTAGAAGCTAATCTTACTTGGCAAAATATAATGCTTGTGATGCCTTGGTATGATTGCTAAAAGTTGCTGCTGCCTGAGTGCTTCTCTATCCGTGTATGTTTGACATGTTTGAAGTTTCTGACATAGAAAACAAAATTCAGATTACGTTTTGTAATGGCATTTTGTTAAAAATAGTTGCAAGCACTAACCTGATTTAAACATGAAACACCGAGCTCCACGGAAGAGATCTCTAAAGTTTGCTGGTCAATGAGGTCAGTTAATTTGTAAGCGACAGTGCCAAGGTGGTCAACAGCATTCACAAGGGCCCGTACAGCATAATCTTTCAGATTATCAAGCACCCTAAGACATAATTTGTATTACATTTCCACCATAAGATGCAGAAAGTACACTAAATCCACAAACAAGGAAGAATATGAGCATGCAAGTTATGCAACTTGCAATAGGTTTATTTTTAATAAGGTGAAAACAATCTAAGATATTCCAGACGCATGGTATCAATATACCTAAGTGAATGCATTTATTAGCCACTAAATTAATATTTAAGTTTGGGTTTGAAGCATGGATGTCCTCGTGTGCAAGGCTTCATCTTTTTCCATAAGCAGGGACGCTGCTTCTGTGGTTCCAACTTGTGCACCAGGTCACAATGGAGCAACTTACACTATCAAAAATTAATTAGATAGCCTAGTAATATACTTAATTGGACATAGGGCATACCAGTTAAACCATCATTGCAGATTGCTATCAGTCACCCTGCACAACGATTGGCAACCTCTAAATCTGTGTCGATGGAGTATGATAGACACACACGATGCTATCCACATAGTGTTTATTTGGAAAAGATTCTAGAAAAACTTTCATTGAGAAGCTTTCAAACTGTACTTGGACATCAAATTACATCTCGTCTAGTAAAGAGTATGTTGAAGAGACTGCTTTTCCAATATGCAGAAGTAGATACAGTATAATGAAGTAAAACTCCGTTCAAACATACAAAATTACTGTTTTCGCTATATGCAACTATACATTTGAGCTAAACTTAAAGATGTAATTTTTTGGCAACCAGTTGGTGAAAAGCTGTAGTATGAAGAATCTGGTTCCAGTATTGGCACTGCAATATGATAATCATGATTGTGAGTAAAGATTTTCTTACATCTGTTTCTGTTCGCTATGAAGATAAGACTTTTCACAATAATCTGCAGCAGAGTAAAGCTGAGGCCTCAATGTTTTGAGTTCCTGAAAGAAACATAACACAGATTAAACTAGATTCTAATGCAGCTACAGGCCAGAAAATAGTTTAAGCTGAGAGCAAAGCAAAATTGAGGACATCTCTCAATGCGAGACAGAAAATGCAACAACTATTGATATCTAATCCAAGGACAGTATCCCAACTATATTGTATCGATACAGAATACAGTATTGGGCTACACGAAACCTAATCAGGAGTAACAGTAGGCTACTATCCAAAATAAGCATCTCAAACTTTTTCACTCGCAAGTCGCAACTAATATGCGAGGACAGACTGGTTGTTTAGATAGCCCTACACTACAAGTAACAGTTGGGTGCACACAAACATCAATTTAAAGTCCAATTCGGAATATTCATTTGGATATCTAGCGTCAGTCGCTCAAATAAGAGTAGAATTGGACTTTGCACAAAAATATAGTATCAACTTTTGGAAAGTTGAGTTATTTTATGGTCATTTCGGTGCATAAAGTAAACTAAAAAAATTAGGTGCATAGCGTAAACTAAAAAGTTAAGCTCAATTTGTGCGAGGTAGTCCGAAATACAGAGCCATGAACATAACTAAGTGTGGGATCACGAATCCAATATCACAACACATGAAAATATGGTTGATATAGTGGTATTTGATCATTAACCTTTTATATCACATTCTAATATTTTTAACTTTTCATCTACTACCCCTATATATACCTATACACTTTCAAGTCTCACCAATCAATTCAAACCTTTCACATCACATTCTCTCTCATATTTCCTCAATTCTCTCCTCACATTCAAACATTTTACATTACATTTAAATATTACACATCACATTGAAACCTTTCACATCCAAGGACAAAGTAGTCATTTTAGCACAAATCTCATATTTTCTAACTTCATCTCATATTACGAACAGTACCATATTACACCATATTGGACTCGTGATCTCACCATTAAGTAATTTTTGGATAGTATTAGGGTGAATGGATCAGTTACTTAACTTGAGTTGGTGGAATAATGAAGATAAATAATATCCAATTTGGACTATCATGAAACAAAATAAAGTGTGGGAAAAAAAAACACTGGAGGTAGGCAGCTTGTCAATGAAATTTAAGAACAAAACCAACCAGATTAATGAGATCAACCTAAATAAAAGCAGGTACAATCTAATAATTGTTCCAATCAATTGTAAATAAATAGCATTCATATCCAATTGAATTTAGAAAAACCCAGATTGCATAAAGTACCTCATCCATTTACTTATCATTGAAACACAAACAATATATCACATGCAAACTCTTGAACTACTTGCAAAACCAAAATTTAAACTACTTACAGTTTCCTAACTTTGGAATTGCAAGTCAATCAAACAGAAGGAGAATTCAACAAAGTCAACCATAAAGTCAACACATTAGTGTTTTATTGAATATAAAAATGAAAATCAGATCTAATGAGAGAGAGAGAGGATTGGAACCTGAAGAGCTTTAACAAAGCTTATGCTTTGCTCCATTGACACTTCATCGAATGTCATTGCTGGGTTATTTCGCAATTGCTCCACCTCCATTTTCTCTCTAAAAAAATATCTATCAAACAAGTAAACAGAAAATATTCTTGAAATTAATTTTACCCAAGTAAGGATCAATCGAGAAGTGAGATTTGAATGAACCCTAATGCCATTCCATTAAATCTGAGACCCAAAAAATCAAGTTCGGTATTTCGGTGATTATTATTATTATAGGAGCAAATTATTAGTTTGGTGGGTGTTAGATTTGGAGGTTAAGTCAGGATTTGGTAAGCACGTAGAGCGAGAGAGAGAGAGAGAGAGAGAGTGAAGTAGAAGTAAAGCCGGGAAGATGGGTTTTAATAATAAGAAATGACGTCGTATTAAATGTTTGGGCTCACCTCAGGCAGCGAGAGACGACTGATAGTTGGTTGGAATTGAAAGGTGGGGGAAGGAAATTAACAACTTTGGCTAGTCGCTTTCTTACCACCGATGAAACTTGGCAAGACTTCATTTGTTTGTTTTGACCATATTGACCTCGCGAATTTGTTAAATAAATGAGCAGAATTAAATCTTTTTTTTTTTTTAGAACTCGTCTTCTTGAACATTTAAAATTTCAGTAGTTGATTTTGAATAATAAAAAAAATTAGCAAATGTGATAATTTTAATTAAGTGAATTCGGATTATATTATTTTAGGGTCAGATCAAAAATGCGAAAATCATAAATTGTACTCCCTCCGTTTCGATTTAATTGTCCATGATAACAACATGTCGTGAGAGCTTTATATCGCTTTTAGGACAATTAAAACGAAACAGAGGGAGTAGTAAAGTGATCTTGAATCAAGAATGCGGTAATGCGATATTTAATGCTATGATATATAAATTTAAAAAAAATAAGAAAGATAAAGAAAAAATTATAAAACTCAAACAAAATTAAATATCAACCGGTGATCCGACGTTAATAATTTGGATTAGGAGGACTTGCAAATTGAAACTCACAAATGTTTAGATCGTACGAATTGCTAGAAATTATATGGAGCGCATATGCGCTCCTAGCAAGGAGCGCCTAGGTGTTCTTATTCATTTTATTATGCTGTTTGTACATTTTTTATAACTAAATATTCATTTTAATATTCTTATTATTATTGTTGATTTTCAGTAACAACGATAAAAATGAACATTTAATTTTAAAAACTGAATAAATAACGTAATAAAATGAATAGACGCTCCTTGCTAGGAGCGCATAGGAGCTCCATATACGGATTGTACGAATTGCTGGTAATGAGTTCACGAGACAATGATTCAGATTAAAGTATTTCCAAAGTATTAATTATGAAGCATGCCCCTTGTCCGGTTTGAAGAAGTATAGGAAAAGCGTTTTGACTTTCATTTAAATTAAGAAAATGAATTGAAAACAAATTTTTCTTAAATGCTCATACAATTTGAGGCATTAGGTGTGTATCCAAATAATTTTTTATGAATTCGAATAGAATTTTTTACATTTTTTAATGAGTCGAGTTTTTATGAATTTGAATCGAACCTAAAATTAATAGATTTGGCTTGGTTCGTGAAAGGTTCACGCACAGTCTCACGAGCCATAAATTTTATGAACCTTAATAAATTTTAACGAATTTTTAGGCGAGTATTGACGGACTTTTAACATATCCCGACGAATCTTAGCCAATCTTGCCCAAAGAGGATATGGACCAAGGCCCCAATATCCAAATTTTTGCACAGTAAAACTCTTGCCTCCGAAACTTTCTTTGAGTTCTCTGTGATTATCTGTAGTCAAATCAAACAACCGTTATTCCTCTTTCTTCCCAAAACCTCTTTGTCTTTTTGGACGGACTTTGATTTTCTATTGCTTTGTATTTTTGATTATTTTATGTGTCTCTAATTATGGCTTACGATTCTGATAAAAGGAGAGATGGGAGCAGTTAAAACTCAGTATTCCCCATTTGATTAAGGGTCAGATTAGGAATGCGATATATGATAATATATTATGATATTACACTGTTCACTATTTGAATATAAGATGATATGAGTGAAATGAATTTATGAAATAAAAGACTAAATTACCCACATTATGTGAAAGATTTGAAGGTGATGTGAGGAGAGATAATGTAATGTGAAATGTTTGAATGTGAGAAGAGAGGAGAGAGAATGTGACGTGAAAGGTTTGAATTAATTTGTTAGAGTGTATGGATAGGGATAATAGATGGAAAGTGTTTGATATTTATTTGTGATGTTGGGTGATATTTGAGTAAGATATTGAAAATATATAAAATATATTTGGTGTTGGAATATTCAAATATTGTTATATATTTGATTTGTGATCTGAGCCCAATTAAAACTTGCAGAAGGTACTTTGTGCTTTATCTCGGAAAAGCCTATCAAGAAGTGAAGCTACTAGGGAATAAGTTATTGATGAAAATTTCTGCTATAATACTTTTATGATAGTAAGCAGCTGAAGAAATTGAGGTTGTGTTCTTGTGCATGACTTTCATCAATGATTTTTGATTTTTGATTTTTCTCTCTCATTGGTCCCACAGTTTTTCTCTCTATCTCTCTCTTACTTTTTATTTTAATCATTACAAAAACCCAAAACCAAATTAATAAATTATCCATCCAAACACAACCTGATTTTTTTTGGTTTATTACTCCATAATATTTGGGTTGAGAATATTACTACATTTTTGGGGAATTATTTACTAGTAGTTGATAATTGATATGAAGTTTTCACTTGATTCTTAGTTAAAAAGGAATTTTTGTACGCGTGACATTAAGTCTCAAATTGGGTTAAATTAATTAAAATTAGTTGAGTTGCAATAAATAAAATAGGTACATGATGTTTGTTCCCTAAACTTATACAGCAAATGCTATGAGTTGTTGTTTTTTTTTTTTTTTTTGTATTTTTCTTTTAAAATGAGTACAAATTTAAACTTGTTGATGGCGAATCGAGTCAAGCCTTAATGAACCTACTCGCGAGTTGCGTAAGTCGAATCAAGTCGGACTCGTAAAATATAGAGTTTGAAAATTGTGTTTTGACTTGACTTATAAAAACAAAGCAACTCAAGTCAAGATAAATTTAAACAAACAAAATGAATCAAATTCATAAATTGACCAGACTTATGTGCAGTTCTACCCATAATTATTTCTTATTAAAAAAAGAGGAAGGATCTAAGTCATAAGAAGAGTGGGCGGACGCTTGAGATGGTAGTAGGACTGTAGGAATGAAGGAGGCGGGTAGAATGGTTGCTTATCCTAGTTTTGACATTAAAATAATTTAACAGATGACATAACTTAATTTTAAAGTGAGATGATTAATGGATAAAGAAAAATATCACTCTTCAATAAGAACATAAATAGTAGTTTTATGTTTGATCTTAAAGTAAATATTAACATTAATGTTTGGCTTACGATCATCGTGAACAAATGCGCTTACTTTAGATGGAGCGATAAATATCAAATGATCAAGTACTATGTTGAAATTTACAAAATGGTAAAGTGATAACCCTTCGTTTTTTAGTGAGTGATCTGTTTTTTTTTTTTTTTTTTTTTTTTTTGGTTAAATTTACTAAATTTTAATCAATGTTTTTATTAGATTGGTTTATTTTTGCAAAGGTACAAAAAAGCTAGTCATAATTTATTTAATATTTTGGATTAAATTCACAAATACTCTCTAAACTTTCGAAAATTTAATCGATAGTTACCGAATTTTGAAAAGTGATAATTTTGGTAAAAGTTTAAACATTGTCCAAATAAATAGTTCATGTTGTTAGTTAATCGTTAATTTTGATCGTTAAGGGTCACGTACTTCTCACGTGTTCGCTCACTTGAGGGATAATTATGAAAAGCTAAAAAAATAAGGACCAAATTTAACAAAAACAAAAACCCGTTTCTGGGTTTCAAAATCCATTTTTGTCGATCTCCTTCGCTGCCTTGAAATGGCGATTCTATTTCCAAACATTCCATCTTCACATCCCGACGACCGGACGATCAAACATTTGACGTTGATGGTACGTTTAAGCTCCTCCTTGAACAAAGAACAAAGAACATTAAATTCAGATGTTAATATCAACCGGAGATCTGAGAAATCTCTCTTTCCCTTCTTCCATCTTCATTCCCGCACAATCCAGATCTAAGAAATCTCTCTCTCTCTCTCTCTCTCTCTCTCTCTCTCTCTCTCTCTCTCTCTCTCTCTCTCTCTCTCTCTCTCTCTCTGAAGCAACATTTTGATGCAAAGATAATAGGCGTTTACCTACTATTTTTAGCAACTATTGAACGCCTGACCTTTCCCGTGTTAGAAAATTCCGATACCACTTGTGACTTGACCTACAACTTTTTTTAGTTTTGAAAATCTTTCTTTACACTTTTATAGATTGTGCCAAAATAAAAAAAGAGGGAGAGAGGGAGGATAATTGTTCTTTTGCAATTTTTCAAAATCATTAATTTTTTGATCATTATAAAATGAGTTTTCTTTGAATATTCCACTCATTTTCACCCCAATTTTAAGACTTTCTTTTTATTTTTCGACTATTATATTTATATTTATATTTTTTTTGGTTACATTCCCCAATTTATATTTATATTTACACTCACTAAAGAAGGAAAATATAAAATTATTAATTAAATTTTGTTAAAAAAAAAAAAAGAGGTTCTTCCACCTGCATAGCAAGGTGGAGCAAAGCACTTGGGTCTCTCTATCACTCATGATGGACATTTAAATTTCAAAACAGATGGCTGATAATATATAGCTTATGTTAGCTAAGAATATTAATGCTAAAATAACTACTCAAGAAAAAAAAAACAATTACTAGAGTATCACTGTATTTTTCTTTTGACTTTTTAATTATATATTTCATCCCCTGGCATTTTCTATATGTACAACTGACACGTACTTAAATTGAGTCCGAATCTCTGTCCTATTTGATGTCAATATTAGGATATGTATCAATTTAAAAGATATAAAATAGAAGATGAGACATCAAATAAAATAAGAAATTTCGATTCACTTAAGCTAGATGAGGATTTAACGTATGTATTTAACCGTACTTTCTAGAAAGTATTAATTTTACTACATTCAAGGACGTTGCAAGGCTATGTATGTACTCTTTCCGTTCCGAAATAAATATCAATTTTAAACACATTTCAATCAATATATTTAATTAATTGACCAAATTTTGTAATCAATTTACATATTGTAACAAATTTAAAAAAAATATACTAAGTAAATTATTTACTATTTTTAGAGTAACTAAATTGTTAAATTTAAAGCATAATAATATTTTTATAAAAATTCAATAAATAAATTTTATATTAAATTTTCAATAAAAAAAAGTGAGGTTCATTTTGGAACCAAGGAATGAGCTTCTGATAAGGGACATAGGGTGCGTTTGGATAGCAGATTTTTGGTACAGTTTGATTTTTGGTTTGGTTTTGATTTGATTTTTGGTTTGGTTTTGTCCTAATTTTATTTTCCATTTTACCCCTCAAACTCAATTTTATTACACTGTTGCGTTTGACTTTTTCGACCACCTAATTAATACCCCCTACAGCCTACCACTGAACGGTTTAACCCCACCCCCATTTATTAAACCATCCCCTCCTTAGTCACCTTCCCAATTGATAGAATGACCAACTCTCCTAAAACCTTAAGGTATTAGGGAGAGACACTCTTTTATATATAATACTCCAACACTCCCC
>JAOWAN010000051.1:11593295-11605550 GCA_028566635.1 Lobelia cardinalis | reverse complement strand
GTAGTATTAAAAATTTCGAAAATGTCATCCGTGCCCTCGGGCACGGGCATTAACTAGTATATATATATATATATATCGGTTCATACATCATCCAATAATCCTGTCACTGAATTCTCTGACAATCACTGAGAATCTTCTTACAATTCCTACTACTATCTTTCTTCCTTCTCATGTTTTTTACTGTAATTTTCAAAGTCCGCCTGCCAAGTCCTCCTCTGCAAAGTTCTACACTAGTCTAGTGAATCTAGTTCTTATTCCTCTGCATCCACTCAATATTTTATTTCTATGATTATAATGATGTTTTGATGGAGGATTCTATGAGCAGGTTAATTGCAGAAAATGAGCTGCTATCTCTTTGATCCACTTGTTATTTACATGCTTGTCAACACGAAGTGTGTCGTATCTTCTTAATACATACCTACTGGATTGGTACATAGGCACCAATTATCTTGCTGGTTTCATGAATCTCAACTTTAGTATAGCTTTTCGAAATGTTCGGTCGTCTTCTTCTACAATATTGATGACACGTAAAGGGTGTGTTTATTAAGTATATTTTTTTCATTAAGTTTGAACAACGGTAAAAAATGATGTTCACTATGTTAGTTTTAAAAATACCGTTTTCTCTCTCATACTTACTCTTTTTACATACTCCTATACTCACATTTGTATCATATCAAACATCACATCAAATTACAAATATAACACACTCTCTCTCTCTCTCTCTCTCTCTCTCTCTCTCTCTCTCTCTCTCTCTCTCTCTCTTTAAGTTGTCTCTCTATCACTATCATGAAATTATTTTAAACTTTAAAAGGCAAATAGGTAATTTAGTTTTCCACCAAAAATAAAATAAAATCAAAACCAAAATAAAACAAAAATAAAATTATGCCAAAAATTAACTATCCAAATCCACCCAAAATATCTTAATGCTTCCTAATTTTGGAGCTTAATAAATGAGCAACAAAAGTAGAGTTTTGATGAAGCTTTGTGATGAGCCCAAGTTCACCTCAGGGCCCAATGGGCTAGACTGGGCAGGCCCAACTAAGAAGAGAGTGAACTGGACCTTGTAGAAGGCTAGCGGTCTGGCTAAACCCCCTACGGGCGACCATCATGACCGCCTCATAGAAGACTGACGATCTAGCCCAACCGTCTGACTAGCGGATATCGGGATTGCCGTGAGGCCTTGTCCGTTGTTCGTCAGGAGACGTCCTTCCTCGCAGATCGCCATGATAAGGAAGCGCGCTTAGAGTATCTTGTGCACTCAGCCCAAACTCGACGTATCTACCCCAAAAGACGGTACACGTGCCAGATAACTGTCCTTACACTCCAACGAGCCAGGACTCAGTCAACCACTCCCCCATTGGGCCCTACTCCTATCTCACAACCAGCGCACGTCGGAAAGAGTGTGTCAGAGCAATACCAACCACCAGATGATTATCATACCAACTGCTCTGCCTTTGGCTACTATATATACTCTCATCCACCACCTTTCAGGAGGTAATCCAAAATTTTCCTTTGGAGAATTGCTGCCAAAATATATGCACACACTCTCTACATTCACATGCATCTTACTCGTGAGCAATCACCTTCACGTCCTTCCTAGGACTGACTGAGATTCCGCGTGCTTATTCCTACGAAATACTTATTCTCACGTCGGAGCGTCTGAGCGAGGTGAAAACCTTGCTCCTCACGTTTGGTGTTTTTCTCTGTTCTTTGTAGATTATCAACAAGTAACACATCATCATTACAAGAGAGCCGACCCCCGCACAATATGTAGATCGTGGAAATATCACGACACAATCACTTTGTAAGAGGTTAATATTTCTTGACTTAGTTTTCTAATTTTTGCCAATGGTTTAAGTGAGCTTTTGAAAGTTGGCGTTCTTTGTTGAACTCTTCTACACATGCTAAAACCGATTGTAATGCTCAAATGGTCACAACTATTCGGTTCAAGAAAATTCATGTTATTCAATCTTTGCTGATTGAAAAATTATAAATTGATTTAATATATGATATGTTAAAATATATATATTTGATAGCTTACTTGTAAAGTCGTCCTCTTATCACGCATTTTCCATCTCAAAATAAATATCTTCTTTATTCCTGCATGTATTTTAAGAAGTGAATACATATTTGAACCATTACGAACACCACCATTTAAAACATTTGGGGGGCCCTATGCTAAAATTGAAAGGAATTTCATATAAAATAGTTTTAAAAAATAATTTTTTTGATTGTTTAATTATATTTAACTTTTATTGCCGTTAAAATTTGGAATTAAAATAAATTTTTGAGCCTTGAGAAGCAAAATAACCGGAGAAGGCGAGGGTTGTGTGTAGTATTGGATTGAAAGAGCTTTTGCTTTTATACATATACTAGGAAATGCCCGTATTGAAAATTAAAATTATAAAGTTTAAGAGTAAAGTCTAACTTGGGAAATGCCCGTATCTTGTCTCCTTTTTTTCAGTTTTTTCCATTCAAGTGGGACAGATTGTCTCCTTTTTTTTTTATTTTTTCCATTCAAGTGGAAAGAGAAAAATCTCATCCGCAAATCGAGACTCAATGTACTTTTAAATGGAAGAGGAGAGTTTCTACAGTAAAAACCCCCCTCTCCATGTACTATAGATAACTCACTTTCATCCAAAAAAGTCTCATTTCGTTGTATTGTATATAAATATTAAGGAAAGAGCGAAGTATAATTGTATCATTATAGCAAATTAAATTAAATTAATTTTTTAGAGTCATCATTTAAACGAATTAAGTTAAAATTTTGAAAAAATAAAACAGACAAAGGGGTATTAAATGAGACACAAAATCCGGATTCGATCAAATCCATTTTCAATAATTCTCATCAATGACCATGTAGGCCAATAGAGGCAACAACTGAGTGACCTCCAAGTCAAGTACTTTGCCTATGTAAGTACAAAAGTGTCTGAATCATAATAGTAGGCAGTCCCTCCCTCCCTCCCTCGTCTATACATATATATAGAATATAGATAGCACAATCTTGTTCAACATTTTTAAGTACCAAAACAACGTACTTATTTAATTACCTAGCTTTTTTTCATACATAGTTCATTGAAAAGCAAAATGGCTTTTCATTTACCAGTTTCTCTTTTATTCTTATCTGCACTGCTACATTTACTGATACCCAGTTCGAATGCCGGCGGAATCGCCATCTATTGGGGCCAAAACGGTAACGAGGGCACCTTGGCAGAGACTTGTGCCACTGGAAATTACCAGTTTGTAAACGTAGCTTTCCTACCATTTTTCGGTAATGGTCGGACTCCTCGCATGGACCTCGCTGGTCATTGTGATCCATACAGCAACGGGTGTACCGGTTTGAGCTCTAACATATCTGCGTGTCAAGATAAAGGAATCAAGGTCATGCTTTCTATAGGAGGCGGTGCCGGGGCCTACTCTCTCGCCTCAGCAGACGATGCTAGGCAAGTCGCTACGTACCTTTGGAATAACTTCTTGGGTGGAACATCGGCTGCTCGTCCGCTCGGGAACGCTGTTTTGGACGGAATCGACTTTGATATAGAATCGGGAGGGAGTCAACACTGGGATGATCTTGCAAGGTATCTTTCTGCGTATAGCAAGCGTGGTAAGAAGGTGTACTTAACCGCAGCTCCTCAATGCCCATTTCCGGATGCATTGGTTGGCGGTGCCCTTAAGACAGGTCTCTTCGACTACGTTTGGGTTCAGTTCTACAACAACCCTCCTTGCCAATACGCGAGCAATATCACTAACTTGGAAGATGCTTGGAAGCAGTGGACTTCTGAAATTCCTGCCACGAAGATCTTCCTAGGTCTGCCTGCAGCTCCTGATGCAGCCGGGAGTGGCTTTGTGCCGGTAGCTGATCTTAATTCGAAAGTGCTTCCAGTAATTAAAGATTCTGCCAAGTATGGAGGCGTGATGCTGTGGTCCAAGTACTATGATGATCAAACTGGATATAGTGCAGCAATTAAGAGTCATGTATAATCAAACTGGCAGAAATGAGACTTGTATATGTAAAACTATCTTTCTTTTTTCCTCTGGACATTATGTAAATCTGCCTTAAATATACACACAAAAATAAAAATTTCTCCATTGTTTCTTGTTTATGGCAACTTTCCATGACTCGGTGACTGACAAAAGGCATCTAATAAGAAATACATTTTGAACAAGAACATCCCCTGTTCCTAGACAATGTTATAGCTACGAATATCAAACTCAACTTAGCACATCAAATTTCAACTGTAGGTACTTATTTTTCATTTTAAAGATATATGCCAGTACTGAGCATGCATTCGGTTAAGAAGCAGCGACTTTCTTTAACGACTACGTAACGAAGCATTGCCTCGTTTACGTGTCAGGAGTGAAGTCTCTTGGCATATACACGCGAACAGAGAACATTTTGGATTCTTGGTCATAACCACTGCAAGTATTGTTTGTTTTGAACCAAGAACACCAACCATAGTCAAGCCTTTCACATATACTCTGAACTTCTCTTATCTTGTAAGACATTTCCATCTTCCAACGGCCAAAACTGCACGCTGAACTGGGTAACAACTTTATTTTCTGATTATGCAAATGCAGAAATTTTGTAATTCTTCTGTCTGAACATGAAGAAACAGGACAGCATAGTATTCTCCACAAAGTTCATTTTTAGTAGCACACTGACTATTCTATCGAGAAAATGAATATCAAATTAGAGATGCCAAACAAAAGCCTATGTTTTTGTAATTTAGGACAGATGACAGATATAAAAGGACATAATAGATGGCAAACCTCTGAGTATTAGATAGACCGACCGCCCATCTTTGATCTAGTAAGGTAATGAAGTATTTCCATTTGAGTGGCATTTAAGCTGCGCATCTCCCAACAGCACAAAAGAGCACAATCATGGTAGAAGGAAGTACCCGCCATCTTATAGAAGGTCAACTTCTTAAACACTGTTAGGCACCCAAAGCTTGCTTCAGTTCAATAGTGGGAAACCAAATCAACAATGGCATTCTAATCGGCTTCTTCTGTAGCCATTTTCTCCTCATTTTCTACACTTGCCGGTCGTCATTTTCTGATGCCGGTGGCATTGCCATCTACTGGGGTCAAAATTGGAATGAAGATATCTTGGCAGATTTGTGCCATGGGGAACTACAACTTCGTAAACATAGCTTTCCTCCCAACATTCGACAATGGGTAAATACCCATGATCACTCTCTGGCCACTGTGATGCGTACGGCAATGGCTGCACGACTTTAAGCTCTGACATAGAATTGCGCCAAACTTAATGCTTGCCTTTAGGACAAACTTTTCAGATGGAACACCTTCGACCCATCAACTTGGCCTGTATTTTACGGAATTGAAGTGTGCTTGTGTGTCCAAAAATAATTTAAGGCCACAATTCAAGTTTTTTTAAGGCCACAGAAGGCCACAGAAAATGGCGAAGTTAGCTACATTCCAATTTTTTTTAATGCAATTATAAATGCTTATGATACTGACTGGTAATAACAGCAGAGCTTCAAGTTTTCATTAGTTGGCAACAACGCTACAAGCTCGGGTTCATGAAGATCCAGAAAGCCAGATATCAGTCAAATTGCATCTCAAGAATTCAGGTGTTTGGTACTATAGCTGAGTGGTAATGTCAATGACACGGGTCAAAATGGAAAAATGACGAGTCTTGCACAGAGTCCTTTAGCAATTTCACATCCCTCGAGATACACAACAATGTACAAAACAATTCACATTAAACTCGAAAATATATTGTACATAAAAAATGAAATTATCATTCTTTTCAACTTGAAAAGTAGCTACAAGGCAAAGTGAAAATGAATGCTACAGTGACCATGGTTCTGTGCTAAACTATAATGAAGCTGTTCCAATGTTAGCACGGATTAGTAAAAACATAATAAATCAAATTTATTTTTATAAAACAGGAAAAAGAAAAAGAGAAGCCGCAGACAAAAAAAATCAGTCTTCTTTGCTCAAAGCCTCAAATCAAGAAAACAGATTTGAGTTTGAATCTCTTAAAGCAACAAGCAATTGAGGATTGAATGATGAGCACAAAGCAGCCAACCGGGGGAGGTTTTCTAAATACTCAGCCATGTGTGTTGACAGCTTCCCAAAGCAAATTCTTCGGAACAGGGTTGGAGAGATCCCGGGCCTCCATTGCTGCAGTTCTGAGTGTCCTCAGGGTGGTCACATTTGCCTCAAAGAAGGACAGACTTCTGTAAGGCAGATTGTGCTTCTTGCATAGCTCCCTCACAATGGGAGAGATTTTCCTCAAGTGGCAGCGAGGCAACCTGGGGAACAAATGATGCTCGAGCTGAAACTGGAGTCCTCCGAAGAACCAATCCATATAAGATGAGCATGAAATGTCTATGGTCCCACCTGCTTGTTTTTCAAACCAATTGTTTCCTCTGGGTGGGCCAACATAGACATCTGCGGCAAAATGGTTCAATGTGAATTGCACGTGTTGAATAGCACAAACACAGAAGCTTGTCATCACGAATGCCACCCTCTGTGGCCAGTTGGGTAAGCAAGAAACAAGAAGAGGGAACCAAGTCCAAAAGACTAAGGTCCCAATAATGTTCAAAGCTCTATCTGGGATCTTCCTCTTTGAGAGCAACAGCAACAACGTTTGTAGATAAAGGTTGACTCTCGCAACACACATAATAGGGTAATAGGACAAATGCTGATAACTTATAAAGAATCTGGAAGCCTTATCAAATGTCAACTGCCTTCCATAGAAGCGCGATTGCAATGATTCAAAAAGCCGGTTTGAAACTGCGAGCATGGGCAAATGCTGAAGGTCAGGATCATAATCGAGGCTATTACAAGCAATGTGGTGCGCGTTATGTGTCCATTTCCACCAAGCAATGCTGATCCCAGTGATACAATTCCCAATAAAAATTCCCGCAAATTTATTCCACCCACGAGTCGACATCATCTGATAATGCCCCGCGTCATGACCCAAATAAGCAATCTGAATCCATGAAAATCCCAACAATGCACCAGATAGCATATGAACCCAGAAACTGTTAGAATACAGCACCCCGTAAAAGCAGGCAGAAATCAGCAACGTCACAAAACAAAGTGAGTAGATCACACCATGACCTTTCTTTTCAAACATGCCAGCCTTGGCAAACTCAGAAGCAAGCTTTCTGTAATCCTTGGACACCTCGGACACCTGGTAATCTTTTATATAATACCCAGTGAATAATTTATCTAGATATTTCCATGCAGTTCCAGGATGAAAAGCAATAAAAGCATCCGTAACATCCTGACCAGCCAAATTCAGGAGCGGAACATCCCCTCCAGGATGTTCCTTGGCCCATTCAGTAACATTGTAAGCCTTTCCCTGAATAGCAATCCACAGGTCATCAGGTTTGTTATGCTCGCTTAACTCATCGCTTGTAATATATTTCTTTCCATCCGCCATCGAGAACAACACTGAAACAAAATAAAATAACAGAGATGTAAATACATGGAAGAATGAACCATGAAGAAACGTTAACAAGTTCAATAAATATGAAAGCTTTAGTGACGTAGAAAGCTTGAGAATTCAAGAACATTTAATCATACCGATAAATTAACCCCTCAAGAAAACAACCGAGGATAAGGGTATGTTTGATATAGACCTCTTTGATGGTTCAATAAATCAAAACAGCCCCTTCTGCGGGGATGTTTTGATTTTAATTAGGATCTGAATCTGATCCTTCTCTATCTAGGAGAACACGATTCTTTTTCAATTCTTCAAAACAAGGAAAAAGGTATTTCAGTTAAAGATAGAGAAGGTTTGTTATCGTAGAGTTCAATTCATATAAAGAGTCCACATGTGGTTGAATGACCATAAACTCAGGACCATAAACTAGGACTACCTCTGACCCTTTTTTTTTCTTTTTCTTTTTACGTCCACAAAACGTGAAGGACACACACTGCTGTCACATACAAAAATAAAAAATAAAAGGAACAAAGCTAGGAAGGAGACTCGTTTCTGACCAGTTCCTCTGTAGGTCACCTTAATAGATCTTTAACCAAAAGTCATCTTAGGCGTGTCATACTAATTATCATACCACAATATCATTTGGGTAAAGCAAATCATGAAAAGTTGCTATAGCTACACTTGTGAAAAAATTTTTCTATTCAAATTGTTGCCATAAAAAAAAAAAATAATAAATTCATGAAACTATCAAATCTGATATGTTTTAGAGCCTATAAAATCCCAACCATAATGGGGTCAAGCCCAATGGTATATAGTCACCGACCCACCATAACCATTAGATTAAAACAAAGATGATGAAAATGACCCATGAAGAGGATTTTTCTCATGATGAGATGCTTTTCTTAAGTAGATAATTACAATAAAACACAATACAAAACAGGAACATAATACCAATTCAGCACCACTTCTCAAATTCGAAAAGCCCAAAAAGTAAAACAAACAAAAATAAGACAAAAGTCACAACAAGAATATGAAAACGACCTTCGAGACAGCGTGCCTTCGTGTATTCCAACTTTTGTTATGCTTTTAAAAAGGTTACCACAAAAACAAAATATTTTCAGGGATCTTGTCATCAGGGGCGGACCTAACGGGACTCACAATCTTGCAAAATAAACTTGTTCGGCATTTCTCAGCTTAAGGATCAATGAAAACCAAAATCATTGGTGTTCAGGAAAATGTCAACCACTAAATTACTGTCCAAACCAGACGGGGACCTCCAAATAAAACAGCTAATAACCCACCACCACTTCCCAATAGTTGGCCATGTGATGCCACATGGTTACTTTGGACAAATTAAGATAGGTTTTCCTGAGGCTCAATTTGGTAATCCACTATTACCATTACCAAATCAAATTAAATTGGCAGTTTTCCCACTTAATTACTGTTCTGTTCGTCTAGTCTTACCAAACCATCGACTTCTTCGAGATGTGCAATTCACGGAAAACTTCAACGTCAACACCAAATCAGTAGCTTCTGCTCCTATGTAGATCCAGACTAAATCAAACAACTCTCGTAACGGCTAAAACTCCAATTTAAACCCAATAACAAAGAAAGGAAAAAAAACAGCCAGATCGGATAGACCGTTAGATAGATCTTCGATTCCATAATCCGATCCCGACACCTAAACCGGAAAGAACCAAAAAGGCACCCAAAAAGCGAAAGAAGCAAAATAAACAAATTTATATGGAACAGGGAGATCTTCAACGGGGCAAAAAATTCCACCACTTTTAGCCTCAACTGAAAAACAAATTACGCACACATTATGACTATTTTGTGCGCGCATGATTGCCAAAATGGCAGCATAGAGAGATCTAAAATTGGTCAAAATCTAGTAGTTTATGCTGCAATTGATAAACACATACACACCAATGGAAAAACAATGCAGCAGAAAGATAACCGGAATGAAGCGCATTTTCTCAAACAATTGCCAAGTTAACCCCAAAAGAACTCAAAATTTGAATAAAGTTTCCAAAATTTTGAAAATGAAGAAATGTCGATCAATTAACCTTCAGTGAGAGAGATTGTCGGAGTGATCATCGTTTCAAAACTTGAAATTTCAACCGGCAGCTTCGTAATTTAACAGAGAAGTTCAATCGGAATAATTCAGTCGGTTTGGTCAGAGCATTTGCTTCAACAGATTCGTAAATGTTCAGAGAGAAGACAGAGGAGAGAGAGAGGGAGAGAGTACTAAAAACTCTCAAAAGTACATTTAAAACCCTAACGGTACGTCGGACATAAATAGAGTAATCTGATATTATTGGCCTTTGGATTGGAATAAATATCAACGGCTGACGTTGAACCGTCTGCAGAAAATATCTTGCCGTATTCTTGTGGCGACTATGAGCTCTGCGCGTCAATCTCCGCATTACAGCTGATTTTGTCCCCGGAGTCTTTTACTTTTGTGCTAAGGAATATTTGCCTCAACTTCTTTGTTTTTGCGGATCGGCCCATCTAAAATCAAAATACTCCATACATTTCGTTTTAATTATTTTAAAAATAATATTATTTCGTCACAGTCCCATAAACAATTAAATCAAAACGAAAACAGTATATTGATATACTGATAGTTGTACTTGTCCCTTTCATATTCATTTTAATATTTATTCCTATCAATTTTATAAAATATTTGTACACAAATTTTTAATCCCATTCTATTTATGGAGCATTTTTCTCATAGTATAATTTTTATTTTGCTTATGCTTATGCATTAGTAGTATCATACTCTTCCGTTCAAAAAGATCTTTCAATTTCTCTTTCTTTTCATTAATTAAGTTCAACTTCAACAATATATGTATATAAATGTATTTAAAATTATAAATTGTAGTTATAAAATTATTAATTTAATAACATTTTGATGATTGAATAGTGTGTAAATCTTAAACTCTGTATCGAATTGATGAGTCTAAGCTCAACGGATAAGCCTAATTTAAGAAAGGTTGCAAATCGCTTGGGCCCAGGAATTAAGTGGCGGTCTAGTGGTCCGTTCAACGGGCGACCGGGATGATCGCCCTACTCATCCATTTCTTGTCCGCCTATCTACATCATCCCCCCTATCCCTCATACTAGGAAAAAGGGGCGATCAGATACAGGCGGTCATCTGGGACTTGTTTGTTTACTTAGTTAAAGGACCTTCCATGTAGCAAGAATTCCTTGGACTTCTCCAACCGGCACGGACTCAGTCTTCTACGTATCTCATCTAATGGATAGCCCACGCCACCAATAGCCCCTCCTACATAGGAGGAAGTGGTTCAATACGTGCAGCCACCTGTGCCACCTCATCACTCCATGCTCATACGTATAGTCTCATCATCAAGCAACTATAAATATCATCAATTTTCACCTAGATAAAGGTAACTAATGTTTACACTGTCAATTTACTACCAAACTACACATACGCACTCACTGCAATTCATAAGCACTTGAGAGCAATTTCATTTCCATTCCTCATGGAGCTAATGGAGAATTCACAACCTTTTCCTACAGAAAACTTATCCTCACATCGGAGTGTTTGAGCGAGGTGAAAATCTTACTCTTCACGTTAGGTGTTTCTTTTTTCTTACAGGTTCCAAACCTCTACACTTGGCATCACCAGATAGGATCGTCATTAGAGCCAAGTGCCGTGTAACACGTGGATCGTGAAAAACCTAGGCACGATCAGTAGTTCCGTTGTCGGAACCTTTTTAATCTATCCAACAAGATATCCTTGAACTAGACTAATGACGTTACAATCTTCATTTCAAAATGGTGAGTGAAGCTTATACATCGCAACGTGCTGCCTCCCACCATTCAGACACCATCCCTAATTGTGGTGGTCCTGAAGGACGTGAAGAGTGTAAGAGAGAAAGAAGGCAGCCTAGGTCCACCATCCACATTCCGGCCCATTCCCGTGAACGCTCCAAGCTTGCTGTTGAGAAAGGGGGAACCTCCCATTGACGATACGCCTTCCTTATTTTCAGTAGGTCACACACTTGAGTTACTTTTGAGGTAAGTGGAAAAACTAACAATCCCTTAAGGGGAAAAATAGAAAAGAAATTGTTGTGATGTTTTTGCCATGATAAAATAGGTGTACAAAAATATAGTGAATGATAAAATTAATATATTAAAACAAATTAACTACCAAATTCGCTAGGCAATGTGTAGCATAATTTTGAAATTTTTGATAAATCATATTAAGGTTTAGGTCACAAATGTGGCGTAATTTTTAATTTTTGGCATAATTTTAATAAATTCTACTATTATTTATTTTTCTTCTACCTTTTATTTTTAATCATTACAATACATATCGACCTAAGACATGCATCATGAGTACAATATATTGATTCAGCGATACGATTGTATCACCCTTTTTTATTACTTAAATGAATAATATCAATAATTTGTTTAATTAAAATATTAATTTTTATCTACATTTTCGTATATACATTTAATATTTTATCTATTTAATTATTTTACATTAATCAAATGTAACACATCACATGACTTTTTTATTCCAAATTAATTTTCTCTTTTTCTTCATCTTTTGCTCTCCTGCTTCATCACATCACATCGCATCGAGTTCAAATTTTCTATTTTAAATGATATCTCATTTTTTATCCTCCTTTCTATAATTTCATTTTAATGTTTTAAACGATTACCCTAAAATTATACTCTAAATTTTAATTAATTCAAAACACGTATCATTTTAAAATATATATATATCTATCTTATAAAACAAGGCATGGACCCCACAACCAAGTGAATAGTAACCCAAATGAATAGTAAATTTTTGGGAA
>JAOWAN010000051.1:11569236-11581759 GCA_028566635.1 Lobelia cardinalis | reverse complement strand
TTAATTATTATGATGGATGTAATAGCTCTATTAATTATTTTCTATAATTCTAAAAATTTTCAAGATTTTCAGAAAAAGAAATTACAAAAAAATCCAAAAATTTCGGAAATTTTCGAAATTCCATAAAAATTCCAAAGTTTTCGGAAATTTGGAATTTCCGAAATTCCGAAAAAATATATGGATTCGGAATTGGAATGTGATATACATTTCCGATTTTTTTTTGATGGAAATTGGAATATACTTTTTCATTTCAAAAATTTTTGAAATTTTTCCAAAACTTCCTATTTCCGATCCATCCGATTTCCAGCCCTACTCACAATTATATGATAAATGAAGAGGTTGGCATCAACTATGAATTTAATCGAAAGTAAATTCATGTGAGGTCAGAATAAAGGTTATGTGAGGTGAGAACAAGGGTTAAATTAAGAATGCTATATCGTGCGATATTTAATGATATAATATGATAAGTAGGAGAGAGATAGAAGAGAAAGAATTGTGGAAAACATAAAATCACAAATTTATGATCCAAACCTAAATAACATCTATTGTGACAAGTGGTAGAATAATTTTAAAAGGTATACAAAAAGTGTAAAAAAATCTTGTTGACTTAGTATGAATTGACCAAAAAGTTTGTGAACCCTATCGATAAAAAAAATGTATCAATAAAAATGCTCCTCTCCATAATCTTTTGTATACTTTTCTTTGTAAATCTGCTTATAGCATTGCTCTAAATCAAATAGACTCGTGTATAAAAGAGAAATATTTTTAAAAAGGGAAAAAGTATGTGTCAGAAGTGGGATTTGAACCCACGCCCTCTTACGAAGACTCAAGTTCCGCCTTAGACCACTCGGCCATCCTGACATTGCTGATTGAATAACATCATATTCATTATTAATTTGTATATTTCTCCTTCAGGTACATGGTTTTACTTGCCGCCGGTGGGTACGAGAACCTCCTCTAAAATTTTGGAATTTGATAGGCGGCCACCTTCGGTTCCTGGTGGGATTTCCTGGAGACAATTCTGAAGCCATCAACTGCGATTAGCCGTTACTCATTAGCGTATGATAGCTCTTGATCCCTACGTTAACTATTTATTGTTCATCCTTGAAATGCATCTTCAATGTCCACTGTGAAAACGAAAATTTGAAGTCCTGACCAAATTTTTTCGCTTCCTGTGCTTATATTTTTCTGTGTTTTTGTTGTGAATTGGGGCTTATGCAAGTGTTATTACGCCTTTTTTTTTTGGCATCATGCGCCAAAAAACGGGGAAGAGAATGTGTATTGTTCTTTATTGAAATGGAAAGGGAAGCATGAATGATTCCCGGTTTCGGTGCATAGGTGCATATAATCTATTTGATAAAATCTCCAGCAGAGGAGGCTTCACAATGTTTTCTCCTCGCCACTCTACGGGTTATGTGCTCACAATACTGGATTCTTGTTACCTTTCTTCTTCAACCTTCACTTATTTTTGTACATCACTAGTGAATCAAATTATGAAAGATCCTCTTTTGTGGTTACTATAAGCCCCTCTTTATAATTTGGGGTTGTAAACTAATTTATTCGGCAGTGGCCAAATGTCATTACATTGAATTCACATGGCTCAACCATTTGTAATTTCAGATGTTCTCATTTCGCTCAGTTGACAGAAACAGCTTCTTAGGAACATGGAATGAAAGGGAAAAAAATCAGATACATGAAAGGAATTTTTTTTAATGCAAAAGGCTCTACAAGTTTGATTCATAAATCCCAATGCTGTTAAATTCATTGAAAGCAAATGCTCTTAAAGAAGCTAGAAAAATACCCTCGAGATAGATTAAAGTATGACTGATCAGGTGAAATCCGCATCTCCATCTCTGTCTGGATTTAAAAACTGTAAAACTATACAATCCCACATGACCTTTCCATTGTATGTCCCACGTCAAAACCATGTTCCTGAGTAATAGGTAAGATCCCAACATCCATCTCCATTTTGGTCTAAGAACTCTGAAACCCCCACAATCCCACAAACGTTTCCGTTGTATGTCCCACAATCAAAACCATGTTCCTGAATAATAGATAGAGCCTCCATGAAAGTTCTAAAATAAACGTGTTCCAAGGATCCAATCAATCAAAATCAGGAGAAAAGAAAAACTAGAGAGATTCACTTCCTACTTAAATATAGAGCACCAACCATATGAAAGATGCCAGGCTTACTAAGGTTGGATTAGTGGACTAAAGCAAATGAGGCAAGATAGATGCCAAGCAAAAAGGACTCTGTAGAATCTAAATACTATAAAGAGACAAGACTGCTTTCGTAGGCTTGACTTTTCAGAAGCTTGTGCCCCTGCTTCTGTGTGAGCTCTATAAAAATAACTGGAAACTCGCAAAACAAGCACGCCTTCAGATCCGGAACGAACTTCTATCTCTCCTTGCCATTGCTAGTCTTAGAGCAAGTTGTCTAGGTTTAAAAAGTCACACAGAAAGTTCAAACATGTACCAATCGTAGTTTTCTGATCATTGAATCCCTCATTTAGACATATGTGTGTGAGTATCCACTTATTTGATTGTTTGCACTGTAATAAGGTCCGGAAGGCCAATTCTCTGATTCGGTCAGACACATAAGTGGTTCAGCTCATTTGGTGTTTTTCCCTGTCAGATCTGCATGCCACTTATTTTCACCTACCAAATCAGATTTAAAACCAAGGCTGATCTGCTAAGACCCGCATCTGAAGCTGAACGGAACGATTTTATCCCTTTCAAACATTCATATTTCCAACCCTACCCCTTAGTAAAATAGTTATCCACTCCCTTTTCTCATTGCATCACCCTTTCCAGTCCTGCTATCCCCTAAACCCTCCATCAATGTCGGTCCTCCATTCCATTGTCATCGTCTTCTACCCAGCAACGAGCTCCCTCGCCGTCAGCCTTGGGAAGACAGCAGGTGAGAAAAACACATACCCTGATCTTAATCAAAGACTTTGCTAGGAAAATGAAAAAAAAGAAGCAGCCTCCAAATCGGATTTGTTCTAAAGAAAGATCATCTCTCTCAATCTCACTTTATCTTCTACCATAGTAGCTGTTCGAAACAACCGTTAATGGCTGAAGAAGGTTAAAGAAATCGTTCTGGTTTTTTACCTTCTCTTTTTGTGTATCATTTCGGTCTCTCTCCTGAGGCAAAATGAATTTCTCTCATTCTAAAAACCTTGAATTTTGACCTAAACGAAATTGAAAATCAATTGAACAGTTGCAGGAGGAAAGCTTGGATCTGCAAAGATGATTCTGGGTTTGGTCATTTGATCCCTAAAGTTGCTTTGTTCTTTTGTTCTTAATTAGGTTAGGTCCCTAATTCATTCCTCTACTTTGTAAGATCTTATCCTGGGTATATACGTATACTTGCATGTTCTTGATTTCTCCAAACAGAGGAATTAGTCTGTTCTTAGAAAAATTTTGACACCCAGTTGGTAATATGTTAAGGATTGGTTAAAAAAAAGAAAAGAAAAAAGGAGATTGTTATCATCGTTTAAATAGTTTATTTTATAAATTTAAGGGGGAAAAATATTTATTGTATGTTCTTATGAAAGGTCAAAATGGTTACACACATATATTCAGACAATTCATTCAGCTCATTTAGCAAACTATGTAATTGATTCAGTATTCAGCATTCAGAATTTAGATGTTGCCTCTGAATTATTCAGTCTCCTTCAGATATGATTTCAGCATTCAGTCTACTGCACTTAAAAATAACAAACAGAAAGTGCATTTTATTTTATAGAATGTAAATCTGAATGTATGAAAATTGAATTTTTTTTTACTGTAGATCTAAATTCGGTTTGAAAATAAATTCATTGCTATAGAAAATTTTTTGATTAAGTGTTCATCTGTAGTTTATGAGTGTAATTCTTTACATGAAAGTCACAATTAAGAGGAACTTCTAAATTGTTTTTAGTTGGTCTGGTGGTAGTTATTTGTGTTTTATATCATTAGTAGTTTGTTGTGATTTATCAATCGAATTCACTAGTACTAAAAAATTTGGGTGCATTTTCAGTTGTTCTGTGGCTGGTGTTTATTATGAATCCCATGAATTTCTTGCCACCGGCTAATCAGTCGGCTCCTTTTATGCCCGCGGCAGCTGCTCCACCGCCCCCAGTGTGGTTCCCACAGTTGCCACAGATGCCACCATTATCCAGCTCTTTTTGGAACACCACGAACGTGGATTATCATCTTCAAGAATTACGTAATACTCTTGACCTTGCAAAAGCAATGTGAGTAAATCAAAAAAATTGTGATCATTGTACTCTCCGTCCGTTTAGCTGAAACGATCCACTTTCTACATTTGAAAATCAACTTAAGTATATATCAGGTCAAGTTTCAACAAACATTTGTTATCTTGTAAATAATAGATTTTTCAATCTTAAAAATACTATCAACGAGCATCTTTTATAATTTTGTACAAGTAAATATATGAACATTCAGTTGAAATATAATCAAGTTGACTAAAATGTCACATTGGACCCTTTACGTGGAACGGAGGGAGTGTAATATAGTTGTGCATATTTCCAGTTTATGATACAATGGTTTTGATTGAATAAATCACTGTTTGTAGGAAGAAGGAGTTGGAGACGTTGGTTATGATGAAAGATGGTGATGCGAGATGTAAGGATGGTGTGGAGGATGGAGCAATTGAAACTGGGACTTATGAGTTTTCTAAATTTCTTGAGGATAATGGAATCAATTTCGCATCTCAAGAGTTGCATTCGCTGGAAGCAGCAAATGCCGTGATGTCAAAGTTGAGATTTGAGCTTGAACCATTTAAAATTATAATGAATGATTCAGATCCTTGGGAGGAAAAATATGCGGCCGTGAAATTAGCCAATAAATTGCAGAAGCACAAGAGAAACAAGCTTTGGAGGAAAAGAAAGAAAACACGCGTAGCTGAAGTGCTTGCAAAGGTGGTCATATGTCTTTTTTCTTTCTCTCCTAGTCCTTCTACTTATTTCATTTTTTCCTCTCTAATCTTGGATTTTAGGCATTTTACTTAGTTAGACTCTGCCTACTTATAGGAGCGCGAGCGATTTGACCAAGCTGATCAAGAGGTTGATGAATGGAGAGCCAGAGAGATTGCAAAAGAAATTGCAAGACGCAAGGTAATACTACTATTTTGCTTTGTGAAACTTGTGCTTCCAGTAGCGTACCAAAGTGCAATCTTATACTGCATTTTAGGTTTTTGCTAATTGTTTTAGTTACCACCTGGGCATCACTGTATCTTGAAAGTTAATTGTCTCCAAGAATTGGTAACTGAAAAAACTCATTGGTCGTGGCTTGATTTTTATCCATATCCACAATGATAACCTCTTCCACGAGCAAACAGCATGTAGAAAATTCTAGAGGCAAATGATACTAAACTCAACCACTTTAAGTGCAAGACTGCAAGGGTGACATAGTTTATGTAGTTCTGATGCAGCTCTTCTCATTTAAATTATCTTTTATTGTGAATTTCGTTTGTTCGTAATTTGAGTTGAAGGGATACTAGTTTGATTAGGGCCTTAGGCATATGTCTCGGGAGCTAACAAGAATTCAATGCCAATTACCCCTTCCTCTCCTTCTATTAGAGGATGGGCGGACCACTGGACTATTAATCAACCAAACATAATATCATTCACTGTTTTTCTACCTAGTTTACGGTGTATGTGTGTGAGTTGATGGGTTGGGGGGAGGGAAGATTTCAGTTAGTTTGAGCATCCTGCGCTTTTAAATTTTGGTCATCAATTTCGGAAATAAGTATAACTGGCGAACAACTTTTTCCGGCGAACTTCCCAAAATTTATGATTTACGGTTAGCATGGATTAAAGCAGGCTTAGTTAATTCATGAGGTTAGCCATCTCTAATTACTGATGATTAAAAATAAAAAGGAAATGGTGCAAGGTAAACTCTGCAAACAAATGACTTAAGCCTCTGAGATAACATTGTAGTATTGTACTGCACTCTGGCAAAGTCCTCCTGACGCTCAAGGCAGTCTCTTGCCCTTCTTGGAGTGATGCATTCCAAAGCAAAGACAAATATACATGGTAACCCCCTTCAGGAAGAACTTTGGAGATAATTTAGTGCCATTGAAAGATCCCCTGTGCTTCCCGGCCCACGCCATTATAAATTTACTGTATTTTAACATTATTTACCGTAGCTAAAGGAATCATGCCATTTCCTCGGCAAATGAATCATTCCTCCATCCCACATAAACAATAATGTTAGGACAAAATTGCAAAATCATAAAACATTTTAGCATAATTTTGAAGCAGAACTCTTTAAATGAACGTCTCAAACAAGAATGTAGGGTTCTTTGAGAGGCTGGTGGAGTTCAGGAGAAAAATCTTTTACGTTGATGACAGAGTTTCCTTGTTTCTATGTGAGGGTGAATTGGTTGGTCTGTTTGTGATTGAGAAAATATTTCCTGACATTTTGAAAAAGCTCAATCATGTCTAGCTAGCTTCGGTTTCCATTCCAACAGTGTTGGTTCATGGTACTGCAGAGAATGATGATCCTTTCTTGGGAAAATTCTGCCCAATGCATTGAAGTAGCTTTAGGCGCCGCGAACGGCGAACCATAATGCAAACCCTTTTCACCGAGAGAATCTGTCTTTTAAACAGAATGAAGGAATCTTATTTGTTCGTCTTTAAATTCCATGACCCGATTTTGTATTGTCTTTGAAACGGGTAGATGAGAAAATTGGTAGGGTTCTTCGAAACGTGGTGTGATGGGTTTGATGATATTAGAGATGTTGTCCAGCATTACCTTGTTGCTACTGAGGTAGATGAGAAAATTTAAAATTATTGTAGTTTTTTTTTTATTTGTTGGAGGGCAAAAAGAAAGGAAAATGAATTGAACAACCCCTGTGTTCTGCTTGTAGAATTCATGGAAGGAAAGTGTTAAGTTGCCCACAATTGCTTTGCTTAAAAATCATTTTTAAAGTTCGATACCTGGCCAATTACTCCAGTAGTGGGGGAGATTTTGGCATGAAAATTTTAAATCTGGATTGAAGCTTCTTTGATGGACTGAATAGAGGTTGAAGGAGATGAAAATAAATTGCATTTTAGAGAGAGGATTTGGGGATCAGAGGATTTTTTGTATAATTGACAAAATTACCCCTCATGTGCAAGTCACATGCCTAATTTATCACCGAAAATTGGTCTAGGGGATTAGTTGGCCCAAGTTTTCCATTTGGGGGCGGATTGAGTACAGTATTGTACTGGAGGGCGGACTGAATTATGATGAAAAATTTGGGGGGCGGAATATTTTCGAATGATCGCACCAAGGAATTCTACCGTACTCCGTGCAGCTATTGTTGTTGATCCTGCAGAGCCTACCCAAAGGTTCAGGCCGGATTGTAGGAAGTGGGCGATCCGTTTTTGTATTTCTATGAGAAGCTCTACGGCACCCTTGATTCCCAGTAGTACGTCATCGGCATATTGCGCGTCACCTTCTCTCGAAGTTACGGGGCTATTTTGCCCAGGGTTGGTTTTTTCTGACTCCCTGGGGCAGCCAATGAATGGGTTACAGCTCCCTATGCTGCACCAAGTAGCTCAGGGCTGTTCCTTCTAATTTTCCTCACAAAGTGATCGTCTTAGTTTGTTATGATTGCTGGAGTAGGTAAATATTATTATGATCCTATTATAACCCAAAATTTACCTCATCTTCATGGCTTTTGGTTTGTTTTAAGTAATCGTCTTCTGCATGCAGCCTCATGGAAAAGATAAATGTATACATTTACGCATGATACACACACACACTCTATATATATATATATATATATATGTATATGTATATATATGCTTAGCAACTGAGCCATGTTGGTATGCAGGTAGAAAAGATGAAGGAAATCGCAAAGCTTAAAGTAAAAGAGGAGCGCAGGAAGTTAGAGTCAGAGGTAAAAACTTGTGGAATACACTTTATTTAATTTCATATTTTAGTTGTCAACTCTGAACTACACGATTGGTCTACCACTTCTATGTCTCTGTGAAGGTGAAATCCCAATCTTTACAATGCACTCCGTCCGTCCCAATTGAAGAGCTAGGCACTATTACTAAATTAAGAAAAAGCTTGATAAGCTAGTATCTTCCTAAAGTACCTTATTATCATGGCTTCAATTTAAAGTTACTATGGCTGATTTTACATTTCTAATCTCACCCCAAATTCAAAGGGTATTTAAGCATTTAGTTTGAAGAAAATTTCCCTGAATTGGAAATGTACGTCTTCAACTGAGACAAACTAAAGATGTGAGAAAATACCTCCACTTGGGATTGAATGAGTACTAGATATCTATAATTGGCATTTAGTAGGGTAATATCTTTCTCTTAACAAAACAGACTAATATGTACAATCTTAATTTAGAATATGCATATATTAAGTTGATGGTAAAGAGGGAGTGCTGATGCAACCTCACCCATGAATGTGACGCACTGCTTTAAGCCCTGTGCAATGGGCCAATATTTTTTGCCTTAAAAGGTTGACAGTTGGAATATTCCAATATATTGTCCATTTTGGTTATGTCATTATGTCTCAACTCCCCTGTTCATTTTCAATCAAATACGCATTCATTTACTGCTTCTTCTTGATTGATATATGTGAAATATTCACAAAACCATATTTGTTTAGTGAATGAAGCTCTAATTTCACCTTAATGGCAATTTCATGGGAAGTGGTTAGTGCATTTTCTGGTCATCTGAACAGTGCTGAGATGTCCATTTGTGTTTTCCTTTTAGCTGTTTAGTTCCTTTATTTTCTTTTCTCGTTAGTTATTCTTTCTCTTTTTCTCCATACAATTTTGTGTGTTATACAATTTCAGCTTGAGATGGTATTGATAGTGGAGAAGTTGCAAGAATTACGTTCCATTCGGATCCAGAAATTAAAAAAGCAAGGTATTTTTTCCTGTTCCTTAATAGTTATTGTAACATAGATCGTCCTAATCCTGCCAGTTTATTTTTCCAATGTTCTATAATGGGTGCTCTCTCTCTCTCTCTCTCTCTCTCTCTCTCTCTCTCTCTCTCTCTCTCTCTCTCTCTCTCTCTCTCTCTCTCTCCCACCCCCCCTTCTCTGGCCAAGTCCGTCTGACTCTGCTCCAGATCAGGGGCGTGGCTCTTGTTGATGTATCTGTGGAGGAAAGGTGGAGATCACGGGTCCTCCTAATGGTGGTGGGCTGCATGATGGTAGGAGATGGCGGGTCGTGGTCATGGCCGTGAAAGGAAGACGGTGGTGCAATGGGGATAATACTGAGAGGATTGGAGTGAGAAGAGACGGTTGTTGGAGGTGCCGAGATGGTGGGTAAGGGAGCTAAGGTTGTGTATTATATTGGATGAAGACGAGGAGAGCAGATGCATATATCAATGCTGTATGTTGGTGGCACTTTTAATTTTGCAAGTTACCCAATTGCCTCTTATCCCGGGACTACCTGTCAGCAGGCAGATGGTTATGAGTTATTCCTCTCAATGAGACAATATGCAAAAGCTATTCGGGACTAAAATCTGTCTCTTAGTTAGTATTAGCTGGTTACTGTAGTTTAGGGTAGCAAGACTGAATCCCAATATACTGATGAACCCAGAGCACACTGGCTCATTTCATGCTAGTTTTGTCATTCTTTGAACTCGTTTATTTATGTAGTGGATTTGTGTTTGTTATATTATTTCAATGAGCATGTATGTCATGCAAGATTTTCTATAACAAAAATGAAAAGGCTGAGAGCGAATCAGCTTCGGGACAACTCATCTGCATGCATATGCACCTTATCTTCAGAAAATAAGTGTACTTCCCATTTAGATGGCTTTGAAACTTTTGATTGATCCAATTGTGTTCCCATTCACTCTTTCTGTTGTCTGCACTGATTTGCCTTTGCTTACAATTGTGCTCCAGTGACAGCACATTGCTGAATGATTTGCATTGCTTTCTTTCATTCGGTGACAAAACATTATTCTTTCGTTCATTTGTGCGTTCAGGCCATTTTCTTCCAGAGGAGGATGACAAATTTCTTGAGAGAGTGCGAGCTGCGGTTGAGGAGGAGGAGCGCCAGGCAATGGCTGCAGCTGATACACATGCTGCTAAGGATGCAATTGCCACTGCTGAGGAATCTAGAAAACTCATTGGTACGCAAAGGCCAAATGCAGAAGACCTAAATAGTAGCAAGAATGGAGATAAGGAAAGTCAGAACCAGATTGAGACTGAAACTGGAGGCTTTAGTACAGTCGTTCAGAAGGAATCTGGGGAAGGTACAACCTCCGGCAGGGGATATGATTCTGTTCCAAATTTACCCCCCGAGTTTTATCACTATTATCATGGCAGCAGTACTGATATGGGCACACTCATTGAGGTGACTTGGCGTTTCAAATTACTCACATTCATTTTCTACAATTCTTTCAATGCTAGCATGAGATTCTGCGACATGTTTGTATTCAACACGTACTTATCGACATCAACTACATCCCATGGTCATTTTAGAAGTATACGGAGCATAGACTAACCACTTTTCTTCGAGCTGGTTATTATTCTTGTTAAAAATGCTATTCTCCTCAACTGCTGAATTGAATTACATACCCAATTAGTATAAATGAAAAACGCCCTCCGTTCCTATCAACAAGTCCATTCCTTTTTTTTTTTTTTAAGTCAACATAGACAAATCAAGTCAATTTTTTAACATACTTCTCTTATATTTTAGGTGATAAAATTTAAACAACTGCAAATTACGTTGAAAATACTATAAATTGTAAACTATATATATATATATATATATTAAATATGAATATATTTTACATATTTCTTTGGTCAAATGGTTACCCAATTGACCAAAAAATGTCACTGAACTCTTTGCGTGGATGGAGGGAGTATGAGTTTCACCCATTTTACTATTTTAACATAAAAAACAATATGTAATCATGAATTACCTAAATAAGTTTTCACTTGTGTATCTGCTTCAAAACTTAATATACTGTTTTAAAACCTGGCTTGTTGTGTTCTGATTTTCTGACAGTTTCTTGGCAATGATTATGAAAATTTATGGCGGAACTTTTTTCTCAAGGACAACGTTTTTATCTTGAGCTTGTTAGGACTATGGCTAGAGTTAGATTAAGAGTTTCCGGTTCCAAAAGTTTTTGAGCAACTGTGCACTAATCTACTGCTTAGCAAGTAAGCTGATTTCTGGTAATCAATTCAGGGATTGATTATATTCGAGGATTGGTTCGAGGATTGGTAGGTTAAATTAGAGCTTAATGAGGAAGAGTTCCCAAGTTTAAAGCCAATCATTTGTTTGTTTTGCAAAATAGCCCAAATAAGGGATGAATGAGTGAGGAATCATAAAAGGATGATGAAGTATCATAGACAGCAAGCATGTCAGGTGTTCACCAAGGTTAGACCGACTAAGAGTGTTATGGGCTGAGAAAGAATCTTGTGAAATTTCTGTGCTGCTTACGGGTTTTCTGTTACCTATAGCTTAGATGGTTTGTTCCTGCCAAACATCCGTCCACTTGAAATCTATCGAGGTCTAAAAGCTTTGAAATTCCCCCATTGTGCGTTCTATTTGAATTCATTTTCAATTACGTCTTGCTCTAGCTTCTAGTATTCATCTCGACCTGGTGATAAATAAAGCATCCGCGCCCCTTTGGATCTCTCAGAAATTTCATAAAATGAACTTTCTAGAGACCCCCAACGACCTATCCTCGCATGAATTGCTAAGGATCCAATAAGTAACATATGATGGGGAAAATAAGCCCATAGTTGGGGACCTTACGATAGTTTTTGCCTCTATCAATCCTACAAACATGTCCAACTAAATAAAAAAGCAAACGGGTCCTTCAATTTATTTGTGACCTTCAAGGAGCCTTATGAGAAGAAAATCTCATATACGATTTTGTAATAGCGATGAGAACAGTGATGTTATCATCAACTACGGTTATTTAACAGTTCGAGAGGGATTCGAACCCTCAGTACAAATATCTTAAACAACGAATTGGCAATCTCCCGCTTTCGTCCAATCAGCCATCTCTTCCTATTCGTGAATAATGCATTTTTGCTTCCCGAAACAATAAATAAATCAAATGCACAGTAGTAGCAAGAATGATAAAACCCTTCATCTCCTGATGGGCTATTGGCTTTGTGGCCACGGAGCCATCCAGCATATTGATCTTAAACGAACATAATATTAAACCTAAGTGAACTGCAATATTTGTTTCCAAATCTTTCTGAAACTTTGGTTCTCATGTTCATGCTTTGTTGTTTTGTATCATTTTCTCTATAGAATCCTATGTGTTTCTCTTCCATCACTTCCTTTAGTTGATTCTATGACTCTTTAATCATTTGTCAAACCTGTAAGGCAAGCGTAAATTCGAACATGAGGTCGTTCCACTTTAAACAGCATGTTTCCTGCAGGGATAAGGCTTCTTACACGACCTTTCAGACCACAGAATGCACCATTGGCGGTCTTTTTTTAACTATTTATAAAACAGTTGTGAGACCTGCTATGCTTTATGGAGCGGAGTGTTGGGCAGTTAAGAAACAATATACACACAAG
>JAOWAN010000051.1:11538939-11569136 GCA_028566635.1 Lobelia cardinalis | reverse complement strand
ATAGTGTATTATAATAGTTGAAACAATAAAATATAGTTGTTAGCTAAATTATAGCAAGCCAAGGTTGGAGATGATAGAGAATTATGGCTTCCTATTCCACTGTTCACATGCTATAATTTAGCTTTTGGCAAGCCAAATATGAAGAACCCATTGGAGATGTTCTAAGTACATAATATCAATGAATGAGTTATGCAATAATAAATGGATTAAATTTAAAATCAGAGTAAATATTGATCATTTATTATTTAAAAATTAAATAAATAGCATATATATATACAATATAAGTATTAATTATATATGTGACCCAAAAATATATATAAAACATAAATTAATTTTTATTAGAAAAATTATTCTTGCCATTAGTATATATTTTGTAAAATATGTATATTTATATTGTTTTTAGAGAAAGACACTTTCTTTTTCAGTTTCACAATCACCTTGATGTAAAATAAATATATTATTTTAATTTTTTGGCCTACTATCTTACTATCCTATTACTTTTTAGTGCAAATTTATAAATAAATTTATTATTACGATATTCTTTCACTAATGTGTACTAAAATTATGATCTTACATTAAATTATTTATTTGAAGTTAGAGCTTTGAAATGTGAAGTAATTTTTTCTTGCAAAATTTAAATACAATTTGTTAATTTAAAATGTAAATCGAAAAGAATGATGATTTGGATGAACTGATGACGGTTAGTAGTATTTTAAATTGATGAACGGCAACCCTACCCGTCCGTTCATTGATTGACCACCAGCAGAAACTCACTAGGAAGAAGATTGATGGTTCTAACAAGGGTTTTCAGACTGCAGTTAAAATTCAAATACCAAATCATTTGTTGTCGACCCGAAATGAAATGAAACCAATCAAAAGTAGGAGTAACAACGAATATAGCCGAGGGTTCAGAACAGACCAAAATGATAACATTTGGTTCATCCTACGATTCGGCCTCTTGTTTTTCCATCTGCGAAGGTATTGGTTTTTAGTGTTAGAGAGGCCTCGTATGAGAGCTTTTACCCTCCCTGCTGGGACCTTCGCTTTCCTAACCCCCGAATGTTTCTTACCCAAACAGACACATATGATAGTAATCAAGAATTTAACGGGTGGGTGACTGAAAACTTTGTGTGAGAAAATAGATCTTCTGAAATGAAGAACCGAATCGAAAAATTGAAATAAATTTCCGAGACGGCCGATCTGTTTTCTCTAAAATTTGATATCCGAAGGCAAACTTGGCCGAAAGCGCACTGAATTTGGATTGGCACTCCCTCCATAGGTCCTTCGATTCAAACCCAAAACAATTCATATATTAAGAAATGAAACAAACAAGAATCAATTGCTCAGTGAATACGAACCAATAGAGAAGTGAAAATCATTCTTGCGAAATTTGTTCGCAGTCAGGATTTTTTTGTTTTTCCTCAGTTCTCTCTTCATTGCAATTTTCCTCGGAGAAAAAAAATCGATTGGAACGATGATTGGGAACAAGAACGGCGTATTGTGTTGAGCTACGAAAAGAAAACCCTAAGTCGCTGAATCCAATTGGGGAGGCCAGTTGGGTTCTTATAAGATGAAACTTTCACATACTCCCTTCCTCTTTCTCTTTTTTGTGGTGATGGCCCTTTCGCTCTCCGTGTGCTTCCTCTCGGTCCGTTAGTTGGTTCACGCCCGTTGTTCATCTACGTCGTGCGCCCAGCTCTGCGTTAGACTAGATAAAGGCGGATTTTTAACCTTGAGGGCTTCAGGTTTGCTCTACGTCCGTTAGTTAATTTGTGTTTATTGTGCTTTTGATGCATTTTTATTCTCATAATGGCTTTTAGGTTTGCTGTGAATATCTTTGATCTTGTGTAAGATCCTAAAAGTATTGTTAGAAGGTTCTATCTTTCTTTTTTATCAAAACCTAGGAGTGAGTTTGGGCACAGGTCCGCATATATTTGGGAAATAAATTTAAATACCATTTCTATCCAAAGAAAATTGAGAGCTAACCGAACATGTTTTTATTGGAAATTTTGATGAATGGATCTATTCTCTTGTATTTTACGTAACTGCACTGATTGTAATTAAGTTTTCATATTTGGCTTGTGAATGGTGCATTTGACACATCCATTTAGTGATTAACTGTTCGTCAAGGAATGATCAACAGCTAACTTTTGAACTTGATAGTGCTGAACAATTATATTGATTAATCATGAGCTTAATCCTTGTTGACTAATAAATTTACTAAGAGTTAATATTTTGACTTATCACCAAAATCTAAGCTCAAGAATTGAGATTCTAACAAATCTCAATTTAAAAAACTACAGCAAAAAAAGAAAAAACTTGAAGTGAGAAAAGTTCAAAAACGAAGAATTTTTGAATTTACAGCTAACATCGACATCAGAGAATTTACCGCTAACATCGACAGCAAACCCCGAAGGCAAACCAAAGAGTTTGTGCGACTAACACTAAGAGCACTCTTTTACGACATTTGAGAATATCTTGCTCTACGCTACCTTCCTTCTGTAGCAGTCTTACTCTCAACATTTTCAGGTTCACAATGAGCAAGTCATCTAAGAAACCTCCACAAATCATTTTTCTTCTAAAATTTTACAATTTGTAATATTTGTAATTATAAATATATAATATATCACTAATATCTTATTATATAAAAAATATTTTTAATCTGAATATTTTTAAATTTTTTATTAAAAATATATATTTATATATATTTAAAAATATTATGTCGTACCTCGGATACGGACTTACACTATCCAATAATTAATATCAATTACATGATCTGAATCAATATCAAAAAATCATCAACATTTGAATGAGTGACCCAGCCATTAATAATTTTATAAAGTTTTAATTTTATAAAGAATAGCTACTTAAAAATTATAAATAAATTATTTTTTGAAAAACCAAACAGTATAAATGACGTGACACGTAGGGAGTAACACGTTTTATTTCCAAAAGTTAATTTTTACTGTAATTATTTTCATTTCTATTTCAGATCTACCAAAGCCCCCTCACCCCGTCCCGCATTACAAATCCACCCTCAAAATTTCTCGAACTATTCCCGGCGAAATTCGTCCGGTGAAGCTCTTTCCCGGCCGTTGGTACCCCCGTATACGGAAGAGATGATGTGGAGCACGACGCTGGCTAATTTTAAAGAGAACCTCAACAAAATCGCATTGGATGTTCACGAAGAAGATGACGACGATGAAGGTGATAATGATACGGCGTCGGAGATCTCAAATTCTCGCCATTCCTCTTCGTTCTCTGATCGAAGATTTTCGTACAATTCTGCTCGTTCGTTTTCCAATTCTAAGTACCCCGTCGCCAATGGCTTCGACTCGCCTTCTAGTTCCGAGGTATGCACAAACGAATAGTGCTGTAATTCTGATGTATTTTAGTCTATTAAATTAGGAATTGTATTATTGATTGATTTTATTACTTTGTATTTTTTGAAGGTCATTGTTCTTTTCTTTTCTTTGAATTTTATTGTTAGCTAAGCGGGTATAATGTAGTATTTTGCTGAATTTTAAGTCTATATCTTTGAGTTCCGGGAATAAGCTGTATTCGTGCTTTGCATCACTGTTAGGATCACATTTGACAGGAGATATATGTAAGAGCTTTTTTGGTACGGAGTGATGTAATCATAGTCCTTTTCAAAGATTTCAATTTCCCCGTTCTGACATTTACTTCTAAAAGAGGGGCTCCACACACATCTTTTGCTTCTGCTAGACGAATATCAGTTAACCATGATGATACTGATGGCAATATAAGTGTAGGGAATCGAGTGTCAATTGTATAGCCTTAGAGGGTGTCGAGTGTACAAACTGAACGTATGTTGTGATTCAGTTAGAGAGTTAGTTACGATGCTCTTTTCCCTCTCTTTCGATGTATAAATACCAGATGTTTGCAGATTGTTCTTCAATAATACAGACTATACACTCTCAATATTTCTCTTACTAAAATGATCCTCTCTCGATATCATGAAACTATCAAGATCCAGCTACATGAGCACACTTATTGTTGGCAATCGCGAACAATTTTGGATACTTGGAACTTCAAGTCTTGATGTATTTGCAGCGGAATATAATAACAAGAATCGCCTAAACAAATCTCAAACAAGACTTCCCAAGAGAAATCTCAAAAACCAAAGTTAAATTTAACTTAGATTAATAACCGAAAAGGGACAATAATTGCAAAGCAATAATTTGATTAGGATAAAACTTGATCTGTAAACAATAAAAGACTAAAGTATTTATACTACTTACAATAGGAAAAAACCCATTTACAAATGAATTGACGAAAAGACACAAACATGAATCAGACATGCCTCTTTGACGAACAGACGCGAACCCATCAGACATGTCCTTTCCAGGAACCCCTCGGCCGAGCACCTTTGCATCAGACTTGCGTGTCTTTTAAACACCAGAATTTTTAAGTGCCATGCCATCTTGATCCCCAAGTTGTTCTGCCGCAACACGATCTACATCAAGTCTCCTTGCTACACCATGATTCAATCCAAGACCTGACCTTACAGCTTTCTCTAATCCCAGAACATGTGAATTTGTTAATAGTCCATCCTTTCGCTATTGTATTCACAGTCCCACTTCATTTGGAACTCAATTATCAATAGCACTAAACCCGAAGTATTTCGGCCCATATGTGCTAATAATAACTCTCTTTGGGAGTCTGCGGTTCATTCTTCTGCAGCAAACCCCTACTGCCATTTCCCCATCTAAGCCTTGTTAAAAATCAAACAGTTTTTACACCCCAGTCCGCCTTCTTCAATTGCTTTGCTATTTTCTTCCACTTCAGTATTGGATATCTTTAATCCTCTTTGTTCCCTGTCCTAAAAAAGTGTACGAATATATCCAACCTCTTGAACACAGAGCTTGGACCTGAAGGATGGATATATAGTAGGTGGGGAAGATTGAACCGGGCAGTAGTCTCTATAAGGGTAAGTCTCCGGTCGTTGGACAAAGATTGTCTTTTCTACTCTGCTAGTCTTTTTCTCGTAGCAATGATGGAAGCCCAAACTGTTATCCTAAAGTAGCTGCGAGAATTGCCGCTTCTGAAGTATCCCTAACAGGAACTTAATGACCCTTTTCTCTTTGATCTTCAGTCCCGAAATACCAAAGCAAGTTAGAATATACCTTAAAAATACCATAAAATTTGTATTTTCCATGCAAAAAAAGAAAAAGAAAAAGTATTGTATCGTTGGCAAATGCTAAGTGTGATTCCTGCTTACCACCTCCATCTCCTACTTTTTTGTTATTTATGTCTCGCCCTTCTTTGTGAGACACAAATGCTTTTGCAGCACATTTAACATTTACGATGAAGTTATAAAGGTAAAATAAAAGATGGAATTATTTTGTGTTCGCTTTGTTAGGCCTTGGCGCTCTTCAAATTTTCATTTTCATTAAAGTTTCCTTGAAAACATTTCAATTGCTTGCTTTGTACGGTAGTTGATTTTTTTACCTAAAGTCGGCGAGAGAAATTATAGTCTGGAGCCAATATGTGTTTGGCTTATATGACAATTACGAGATTCATTTGTTGTTCTTAGTAACTTGACATTGGATTGCATAGAATGGCGGAAAAGAATTCATGTAGCCGATCCAAGTCATTCGGATTAAGGCTCTGTTGTTGTTGTTGTTGGTGTAAATATTTTTCTTATACGTTAACTTTCTGCTCAATCTTGAAAAAGTAGGAGACTGTTTGACCGAAACTGGAGACCGGTATGGATGAGATGTGGCAAATGGGCGGGCTTTGGCGAGTAGGCAAGGGCAGGAATGGACGGACGATTTAAATGGTCGTTATCAAGTGCCCAGTTAACATCAAGGTTATACAAGCGGGTCATCAATGGGCTGAGCTGTCCTTTGACACCAAATTGCCGGTTTTATATAAGCAACCTTATAAATTCTTTCACAAATACTGAAACCTGTTGAACTATGCAATGTGACCTTGTCCCTGGAAAATCCAAATTACATAATAAGAAAAGCCAAATCCTATCTCACCATGCCGGAAAATTATCTTCAAATATCAAGAAAGATTCTTATACATGAACTATTAAGATTTCACAAGAATTAGCATTCCGAGTTTTTGGTTTATCACAATTGTTTTAAATAGGCCTTGTTGATTATTAAAAACCAAAAACCAGCTCTCTTAAAAAAGCAGGACTAAGGAAGGATACTCAACAACAACAAAGCCTTAATCTCAATCACTTGGGGTTGGCTACATGAATCCTTTTTCACCATTCGAGGCGATCCAATACCAAGTCACCATATAGACCACAGTTTTTCATATCTTTCCGTATTGCCGAAGGAAGGATATGGAGAGAGAAATTTGGGATGAAGTTATAAAAAAGGTGTTGTCGAGAAGAAACTAAAGGATTTAATACCGAAAGCAATTATGGTATGGATTCTTCAAGGGATTGGCTCTTTGCAGTTATAGCTAGGTAATACGTTAGCATCGGAATAGGAAGAACATGCAGTCCGTTGTTTGGGGAAGTATAAGTGATCAAGGAGTAGTAACTCATCACGGGAGGAAACTTTCGCCGGAGTTCTATTACTTTTAATGATGGAAAGTGAACTCCAGTGACAATATGTTAGTATCTCTCTTAGGACCAAAGAGAAATGACGAGATTCACTGATTAAAGAGATGAAGTCCAACAACTAACCCTGACATCTAGGGTGGTGTAGCCTCAAAATTGGGCAGCAGCGATGAGAGGTTAATCAAACTCAACCTCGTAACTTCTAGACGCCAACTGTTGCCCTGCCGCTGGGCAATGGCAACAACCGGCCAGAGTTGGTTCTCCTGTAGAGGGTTGTTCTCCGGAGGGGTTGTTACGGCCAGAGAAAAATGGGTTATCCTACTCGGCATATGGATAGATGTTTCAGCGTATTTGGGTATTTAGCAGTGGGATGATGAGCACCTATGTAAATCAATGGGATTTGTTGGTCACAGATGGTGTTCTGTCGTGAGCCGGATAGGAGTAAATCCATGTACCCATTTATTTGAGAGTGGGTTGGGCGGGAAACGGGTATGGGCAGAAATTACCACCTTTAGATCTTATAAACGTCAGATATCAAACTTTCATGCTTCAGTAATGAATTCATTCAACATAGACATCTTAGAGTGTCCTTCTGTGAACTATATTTTGGCCTTCCTTTGCCTTTTGTATAAGTCAAACTTCCATTAGATATTACCGTGTCAGGAGCTATACCCCCTTGCTGCCCCATACGCCTTCCATAGTTTTCTCTTACAAAAGTTCAAAAACTATGCCGTAATGGTTTTCAGTTTTTTCAACTAGTATACTGTTACGTGTGAAGTTGGCTGGTGACATGCTTGTATTTTAACTCCTTGTTTGTCCAATGAATGAAGTTAAGGATGGGCTTCATGGCCGGAGCTAGTGGGGGCAGACGGACAGGCAGCAATACTCCTTATTGAGAGAGAACAGAAATGTCAATATGGTAAATGTAGAAGAAGGCAGTTTCGTGTCATCCGACATCTGCTGTGATAAAGTTCGAGTTTTTGTTGATGTCTTTGTCAAAGCTGCGCCTGCAGTTGGTTAATCAGTTGGACTCCTCAAGCTACTTAGGAGTAGTAATTTGCTTAGAGTTTTTGGATTTGATTGCGAATCACATTTCTGTAATTTTTTCCCTAAAAGGAAAGGGGAAAAAGAAGAACTGGGAATGACATGGTCTGAAGTAGACTCTTTTTTAGGCTGTAATGCTAGTCGCTTCTTGTTTTGACTAAATACGTCAATTGCTGGAGCAGTCTCATAAGGCTGTCGTCTTCAACTGAAAAACAATTGTCTTTCTTTCCGTTGCCAGAATCATAATCCAATTAACCATCCAATATTGTGCATGCTGTCCTAAAATATTTATTTGTCACCCTATGATGAGCTGTGTGACAAAAACTTGATGCTTTTCTTAACAACAGTGCTTTTTTACATGATCTGTATTGAGCATCAAGCAGCTAGTCATTTGAGCATTACCATTAGAAAATTTTCTGAAATGTAAATGGTTGTAATTTCAGAAGTGTATAGAATTCAGAATCTTCTCACATTTTATTGACCTTGAGACAAAAACACAATTATATTGACCTTGAGACAAAAAACACAGTAGATTAAGAATCTTCTCATATGCATCAATGTCCAATGCAAAATATTTTAGTTTTCCCCTTAATATCCCTATAATTAATTGCTTGACTTGTAATTAATAGTTAGTTGATGATGTAAATACCTAAGTTGATTGTGGGCATAATAGAATCTTAGCTATTAATTATCATTGACTTTCTAAGATGGCCAAAAACTTTGAGACAGCCAAAAAAGAATGTGGCCATTATAAACTAGACTGAGGGAGTAAACATAGACTTTTCCTAATTAATTAAGGAATTAAATAAATAATAATACTGTTCCTAATCTATCAAGGAAATAATTATACTAGTCTTAATCTATCAATGTCACTGGTAGCAGACTGGAAGATCTTGTCCGTAAAAAACAATTAGGCCTTGGTTTGGGCTTCTCAATTCACATGAAGCTTGTTTGCCCTGCATGAGGTTGCAAATATTAAAATCATAAAAAGCGTATTTAAATCCCTAAGAAATTTCAAGTTCGTATCATGCTAGATATTGAAGAATAGTCTAAAGGTAGGTTTATTTCTGTGATAAAATGTAATAGGTCGAAAGTCTCGATTGCCCATGATCTAGCTCAGAGAGCTCGAGGCAATGTAGATGTAAATCATTCTTGGTATCAATAGATTGCCAAATTCTCAACCAACAAAAAAAAAAAGAGAGAAGAAAAGTTGGTATTAAACTACTCACGCTGTGTATATCCTTATCATGTACCACATGGATATTATATGGTGGCTGATTGAAGTATTATTCAATACCTTGTTCCGTTGCACAATCACCTTCAATCATGGGTGTTAACAAAGTATCTTTAATATGAAAAATGGATTCAACTCTAGGTTTTACTCTGTGCTGTTTAAATACGTGGTCCCAGCATACAGCTAGCTGCAAGCGCAAGTGCGCAACATTTTGTGCCAGTGCCCAAAGTGTTCTGTACCCTGCTTAACCCTTCCAGCACTGGTTCTTATAGTGGACCTACACTTCTTACTAATCATTTTCCTCTTCATATAGCTTGCTTGGTTCCCACTGCCCTTGTCCATGTTTCTTTTGTGTTTAATTGTGATCAAGGATTTTGCATAATCATCGTGGGCAATGATTTTGTAGGTTATCTTTTATCCTTCAAATTTTATTTTATTTTTATTTTTTAGGGCATTGCAATCAATGTTTTTGTATTGGGTCATTGTGCCTATTGGTTTTGTGCTGGATACAAGCCCATGCTTGTTATGAGATATGTATACTTCACTTTAAGATGCTGTTGCTTTTATTTCATCTACTGGCTTTGCACATAAATGATATGGCACTCCACGTTGCTGCTGTGATTCACAGATTGAACAATATAGAGCAGAAATAAAGCGGCTGCAGGATTCAGAGGCACAAATTAAGGCACTTTCAGTCAATTATGCAGCCTTACTAAAAGAGCGAGAGGTAACTCATTGTGTTTTGCTTTTGATCTCTTGCCTTCTTATGATTATTATGTCTCTTCATAAGTAATCTTTGTTTTTATCAAGTTCAGCAACTCATTTGAATTTATTGCTATGCTTATATGATTTTTTTTTTTAATTTTCTGTACTCCAGACTTTTCACAGATACTTTTGAACATGTGCTTACACTTTTGAGCTGATTATGTTAATAATGCCTATTGTGACATGCCATAGATAGGACTACTTGCAGCCAGCGCAGGGGCTTTCCGGTGATTTTCCTTGTATCTCTAACGAGACACACTTGGTGCAATAGTAAGGTTGCTCCATTATGACCTCGAGGACATGGGTTTGAACTACAGAATCAATGTCTCTACGTGCAGGGCAAGACTCGCACATTAGGCCCTTCAGTGACAGCAGAGTCGTGCACTGGGTGGGCACACTCTCTTTTAAAATTTTTGAATAGCCCCCTATATTACGGAAGTTTCCATGTGGAAGGATTAGATTAGACTGACTTATCGCAATGAATAATATGCCAATAGAGGAACAAATGCCTTGGTAAAGATTGTCATGATATTCTGAACTATTTTCCGAGCTTGAAATATATGTTTCTCCACGACAGCTGGGTATTTTATTCAACTCTCTTCATACCAGAACCTCCTTTAAGGTTTTCTTGAGTACTACAATGTTGTTTTCTTGAGGAAAATGTTGAGGCTTTGTTTTTCCACCCTCTTCCTATTCATAAGTATTCATCTGGAAAAGATAGAGCTTCAGTGTAGACTATCTTAGGAGTAATTTTTCAATTGATGTGCTTGTGACTAGGAATTTTGTTGTACTTTTCTAGTAACTTTCCTATCTCTTCACACTTGTTATCTTTTCTTGTGACTTCTCTTGGTTTATGAGAGACATTTGTTCTAAGAGCCTTTTGGAAATCCAAGTTTTGGTTTCATAAAACTCTTATTTGTACAGGATCAAATTGCTCAACTGAATGAAGAAAATGGCTCGTTGAAACAAAATCTTGTTGCAACAAATGCTGCTCTGGATACATCTAGAAGTGAGAGTCTGAAGACATCAACAAGCAGCCTCACAGTGCTCAGGGTAGGCTTTTGATTCTGTAGGTACTAAATCTTGTAATTGCTTTAAAGGTTTGTCTTATTATGTGTTATGTGCAAGGATTTTGAATGGACAACATTATCTGTTACTTATGGTGTAGCTACAATGCAATTGTAACATTGGATCTTTTTGATTGAAAAAAGAGCTGTTAGTTATGACAGCATAATCTGATTCTATGATATTATGCTGACATCGGTGACACTGTCACCAAATGTTGCTAAATGTAGTGGGGTCATGGTGAGGTGGTAGGGGCACCATGTGGGGTAGTTTTTCTTGAAGGTGAAGGTGGAAACCTTGTGACTTGTCTTCCTATTCTCTAGAATGTTCAGAAATTTTTATTAGTCACTTACCAGGATAAATCATAAAAAACCACCTTGTGAACATTTGGCCATATTATCATAATAAGTCCAATGTTTAGCTAAAAGTTACTATAGCGGGCCTTAATATTATCGTACTTTGTTGTTCTTTTATGATCTAAAGTAATTGTGTTGTTTTCATGTCCATTCTTAATATTGTGCTGAAATATGGTTGAAGTGTCGTTTAGTATATTAATTGATGATTGATCTTTTATAAAATTGTCACATTTTTTTATAGATATTTTCTGATGTTAGCATCTACCTTTTAGGGTAGTGATCAGTCTCCAAACCGACAGCACAAAGCTACATCAAAAAACCGGTCTTCTGGATACCCATCACAGAATGGTGTTATGTCAAAACAGGAGCCAGTAAGCAACGGAGTTGCACATTCTATGCAACCTGATGTCAGCAAAAAGATAGAATCACGAAATTCAAACACCGAAAGCAGAGAAAAGGTAATGGCCCACTTTGTGTATTGTTCATGGAAAAAGCATGTATCTTTCTGTTATCTTGTTGAGTGTAATTATAGCAATAAAATGTTCGCTGGCGAGCTTAGTCTTACAACTTATAGACTTTGAATAATTTACATGGCTGCATTTCTCTTTTATTGAAATGAATGAACACTGGAAAATTTTGCTAGTGAGTATGATCTTATAACTATCCAAAACTTTCACTTCTAAATTGCCATACTTCCCAAATTTGAGGCTAAATTCAGCTTACAGGTAAGCATCATGGCAGATGAAGCAATTGCATTTCCTACTTCATGGCAGTATTATGATGTTATAGCTGCCGAATTGAGTTTCAGTAGAGCAAGGCTATAATGTTAATGTAAACTATGAGGCACTTTAAGGGAGTAGATGCTTCGTGTAGTCCTTTTTGTCGGTTTGCATGTTTTTGAAAACTGTTTTGTCTGTATCGACTAGATGAATATGTAGCTCTTCCCTTCATTCTTTCCTCCTCCTTCCACCTCATAAATGCGTTGCTGTGAACTGTCCATTATGAATGAATTTGACGATAGATGTATAAATGACTTCTAGGAGCTTGCAGATTTGTTGGAGGAGAAAAACAGATCTCTGGTAGCAATGCAAGCGACACACCAGCAGCAAATCAAACTACTGGAAGTGGAACTTGATAAAGCGCGGGGCAAGTTGGAAAATATGGAATTCAGATTACAAGGTACTTACCTGCTTGTGGAGGATTGAGTTCCCAAATTTATTGTTTTTCTCATCTTGAGCCAAATCTGATGGCACATTCTCAATTTTAGAGGAGCAGAAGTTGATCAAATCTTTCCAGGAGGAGCAAAACTCATTAAAAATGGAGAAGAATAAAGTGAGTTTTAACTTGACTCTGATCCTGTCTCGCTGCTGTGTATTTAGCACTTTGTCAAAAGTTAACTGCCATGCTTCTATTCTATCTTCTTTCTGTTTGCATCTGAAAAATTCAAGGGAGGAAACAGAAATGAAAAGAAAATTTAAAATGTTACCAAAGCTCAGATCTACTTTTCCATTTAGTTTTTTGCACACGTTGTAGTTTGTTTCTATTTTTCCTCCTCTTGCAATTTTTGAGGTCCAAATCAGGTGTCATTATATGGGGTACTTTGGAAACTGTGATAAACTTTCCTCTATATTTTGAGATTACAATAATATGATGAAACACCCAACATTTACTGAGGATCATTTTTTTTTACCCTGTAGAGATTTTAATGCTCAAGACTTATGTATTTGTTGCTGTTTGGTGGTGTAATATAACAAGGAGGATACATCACTTGCGTTACAGGATTTTTTGCGACTTCACTTTGTTTCCCTTGCATGTGTGCATGTAACGACCTGAGCCCGAGAGCCTGGTCCAGTGTGCACTACGTCCTCCAAGCACCGTCCCACCGAGCACATGGGTCAAATAGACCTACCACAAGCCCTCAAAAGTCCATGGATATGTTGGTGCCTAATGGTATCCACTTATAAGCCACACTAAATTCCCCATCTATCCAATGTTGGATTTGGGTCTTACATGCAGCATGCATTACATCAATTATATACAATCCATCCATAAACTGTACAGGTTGAAACTTTGATTTATAAGCATTAAGCTTTTTACAGCTCATCCAAGTGAGAAAAATGAGTGAGCAGAAACCTCTAATGTTTCTAGTAGGTTAAAATTATATTTCATATCCCGAATTATGGATGGTCTAACTTTCATTTCCTAATTTTCCTATCCTGGTATGAAATTATCTCAATTTGCAGCTGTTAGCTGAGATGAACCAAATTCGAGACGAGCTTAATAAAAAGTCAGCAGAAATAAGACATTTGCAGACAGAATCAAATAGACGTGGCAATGCAGAAGCAGATGATGCAGTGGGTAGTCTAAAAAGAGTAGTTTCAACCTTGGAAAAAGAAAATAGTCAGCTTAAGGTTGATCACTCCACAAATTTTCTTTTCTTTTGAGTTACTGTGAAGCGTGCACATCAATCAGTTTGATGCGGTTTCATACTGATTGGAGTAATATATCTACTCTCGTTTTCTCATTTATGATAGATGGAGAGAGATGAACTCAGAGTTGCTCTGGAGGCTGCCAGTGTATCTTCAGCTCAGAAAATCATTGAGAGTAATTCAGGGGCTTCAGATAACCTGTCAAATGCCAATGAGGTGTGTGTGTGTGTATGTGTGGTGACTCTGCGCGGAGTCTAAATGCCATAACAAAACTGCTTTTTACCTTTTTTTCTTTTATTTGTGTGTGCCCTTATTTGATGCATGGCTTAGCTTCTCATTGTGCGAAAGAATATTTTTATGGAACGTTCAGCCATCCGGAGATTTTCCTGGGAAAAAAGAAATGGAACTGTCTCTGCAAAAGCTGGAGAAGGATTTAAAGAACGCTTGCATAGAAAAGGATAAAGCATTACACCAACTGAATCGGCTCAAACAGCATTTATTGGATAAGGTAGCATACTTGAAACTCTGTACATATTTTTATGCCCAACTTTTCATTTACTCGAAATGATTGCTTTTTTTTCATTTGGTTGGCTAGATAGCAGATACAATGTTGTCTCTGCAAGTTTGACTTCCTATTTTTGTGAAGTTCCATTTAGTCCTATTTGAATATATAAGGTATTAGTTTATGCGTTAAAAACAAATAGGAAGGTAATGTTTATTCTTAAAAGGGCATTTTATATGAAAACAATTATATCCTTGAAAAGATTTGACTTTTATATCATGTCTGTTTGATGGAACAGGTGGATTGTATTTAAGGCTTGGTGTTTTTAGGGATTTAGGGCAGCATTCTGGGCCAGTTGTGGCGACCTTAGTATATTGCTATTATAGACTTGTTTTTTTGTGTCATCGCTAGACTCCTTTAGTTTCTTAAAGGTTATAGGTGAATCTGATATCAATTTTATGTGTAAAACCTATTTCTCAGACTTTCTAAAGAGGCAACTAAGGGTGCGTTTGGATGTGGAGTTTTTAATACGTTTTGTTTTCGTTTGTATTTTGTGTTAGTTTTTGTTTTGTAGGAGTTTTACAATTTTGCCCTTTAAATTTTAAAAATGACATGATAGTGATGGAGAGAGAAAGAGAGAAAGTGGTAGTTGTGATTTGATGTGATGTTTGATAGGATATAAAGGTGGTATAGGGATATATATAAAAAGAGTAAGTGAGAGAGAGAAAACTATTTTTTTTTAAAACTTAACTCGTGAACAAGTTTTTTGAATGTTTTTCGAAATTTGTTTGGAAAACGCCACGACTAAGCGCACTCTAAATGGTGGCTCCTATTTCTGTTTTCCAGGAATCTGAAGAATCAGAAAAAATGGATGAGGACAGCAAGATCATTGAAGAACTACGAGAAACCAATGAATATCTAAGAGCTCAAATAAGACATCTGGAGAAATCTCTTGCGCAGGCAATTACTAGTCAAGAGGAGGTTAAGATGACCAACATCAATGAGCTTCTGAAGTCCAGGGAAATCATTGATGACCTAACTAGAAAACTGGCCAGTGTTACAAGCACAATAGATGCCAAAAATGTTGAGCTTCTAAATCTTCAAACTGCTCTTGGGCAGTATTATGCCGAAATAGAAGCAAAGGTAAATTTATCAGCAAGATTCTTTACCAATTGTGGTTTAAGATGCTGTACTTAGGTTATAGTTTTAGAGAAACTTGCTTTATTTATGTTCAGGAACATCTGGAAGGAGATTTGGTTTCTGCTAGACAAGAATCAGCAAGACTCTCTGGCCTTTTAAAGGTGAATGCCACCAATTTTCCCATTTTTATGGCTCTATTTATTTGGTTTTCTGCATTTGTTTCCTTCTGCAAGTTATGAAAGTCGTAGCTTTATCCAATTAAGATGATCTATATCTAAGAGAGATTTTCTTACATTCACTTCTCTTTCTAATTTATAAAAATTTCTCTTTAATACCCAACTTCCATCCACAGACCCCCTTTTTTCTCCCTCCAGATTTGCAGGTCCAACCGTTCAAAGTCAATTTTTTTTACTGTTTTTCGGCTTAAATGTTTACATGATTTACCAGGATGCACATGAACAAGCAGAGATCTCAAAGAGGGAGAAAGAGGAAGTAACTGTTAAGCTTTCACAGGCTGAAATGATGATAGCCGAAGGAAAAAGCAGGGTGAATAAGCTTGAGGAAGACAATGGGAAGCTACGTCGTGCTCTTGAGCAGAGCATGACTAGACTTAATAGAATGTCGATGGATTCTGACTATTCTGTCGACAGGTTTGTATTTTGTTTTATTCATTTTCTTTATGTGATACTCAGGATGCACTCCTTTTACAAGATTATCCTGTTTTGTCTCCCCACCTATGATTTCCGTCATGCGTGTAAATTTATTTTTGTAGTATACATCCTGCGACACAACGTAGATGAATATGGAACTGGCTAAATTTGTGCGTTGTGATACTCTTTCTTGTAACACCAAACTCTGATGTTTAGTGCTCAAGTACACCTCTTAGTTTGAAATTTTTGTAATCTGCACCTAGCTTAATTTGTACATGCTGCAATCACTAACAGTTAAACACTTGTGTGTTCTAGTGTTAATTTTGGATTTATATATGTTCAAAGTGGTAATTTAAATGCTAGTTGGGAACCAAGGGGTGGCTCAGTGGTAGAGCCGAGCTTTACAGTACGTAAGGTCTCAGGTTCGATCCCTTCCCATGCCCCCTTGGGGCCAAAAAAATAAAATAAAATAAAATAAAATAATTTAAATGCTAGTTGGGTTTTGTCTCACGGTGTTTTCTAAGATTGAAGCTGCAGAGTTTTGGATTAACTGCTGAAATGAATTGTTGGCAGGCGCATTGTGATCAAGTTATTGGTGACCTACTTTCAGAGAAACCATAGCAAAGAGGTAATAAATTTCAGAAAATGTATTCCACCCTATCCTTACATGGATATTTTCCTTTTATGCAAGTTGGTTTCACCAGTTTAGTCATTTATTTGAATTTATCATATTGACAAAAGATGGATTTGTAGTAAACAGTTCATATTACATGAAAACATTTTATAAAGTCACTCGTGGGGTTATCACCTCCTATGGTGCTATCAGGTGCTGGAGCTTATGGTGCGAATGCTTGGTTTCTCCGAAGAAGACAAGCAAAGAATTGGCGTCGCTCAACAAGGAGCTGGTAAAGGTGTTGTTCGGGGTGTGTTCGGCTTACCAGGACGCCTGGTTGGTGGTATTTTGGGTGGAAGTTCAACCGAAGTTCCTACAAATGCGGCATCAGACAATCAGGTGATCTTTTAGTAATGACCAAAACAATGTCTAACTATCCATTTTCCTTTGTAAATTTTTTGATTCATTTTGCAGCAACATTTTCCCAGCTTTAGTTTACCTGCTCTAGTTTCCAGAGAATAGATGGCTCAAACATGATTTTAGGTTTGGGGTGAAAGCAAGTTCAGCTTGGCTAGAGTAAGCTTGATAATCACAAAGTGGATACTCCCTCCATCCCTAATTTTGTGCCCTGTAACTTTATTAAACTTTGACCAATTTTATAAAGAAAGTTTATTTTTTTTATCAGCAAAAATAATTCTATTAAATATTTGAACTCAAAACTTAGTTATTGTGATATACCACAAAATGGACTGAGATAGTCCACGTATGTTGAAACCAATCAGTAGCCTAAAAAGTCTTAGGTAACTAGCACGTAGGAGCCTTTTGTGACCATCATAGATTATGCCATCCATAAAAACTCTCTATGAAATGAAAGTTGACTTCTTGTTATTAAGTTTGAAAAATTTATATTGTTTACTTAATAATCTTACAAAGATAAAAATTATAGAATCTAAAATGCAATGAATATACGGAGACGTTAAATCATAACATTAATACGTAATAAATTAGGTTGACTTTTCAAAATCAAACTACACTCTCATTTAGTGACGGAGGGAGTATTTCATAGATTTCATATATTTTAAACTAAGTTTATACTTGAGGATTGGTTAAAGCTCGACTTTGACTCAATTATAGTGCATTCCGACTTGTGCCAAGCTCACACATGGGTTTCTTGTCTTGAGCTCGGTTTTATAACATGAGTGAACTCGGACACTCAAAGCATGGTGTTCAAAGCTTTGCCTGCATCAGTTTATTTTTTCTTCCTTTTTCCTTTTCTTCCTTTTTCCTTTTCATCCAGCCTGGTAATGACCTAACCTCTTACTGATTACCGTGGAAGTCACAACCTCAAGATGGTTGTCTTCTTTCTCCCACCTCAATTATCTTTTTAATTCTCGACCCATTGTTTCCTTTCCAGTCCTTTGCGGATATGTGGGTTGACTTCCTTCTAAAAGAGACGGAAGAAAGAGAAAAAAGAGAGGCTCAAGCAACTGGTGGATCCAGTGGAAACCAACACGGTACAAATGCTTCAGTTGATAGAAGGTCGAACCCTTCTGTGAGTCAGAACCAAGGCCCTCCGTCTTCTCGTGGGAGCCTCTTCCAGGCTGAACATACAGAGGTTGCTTCACCAGTTACAGATAGATTGAACTATCAAAGCCCACCATCTTCTCGTGGTAGCCTTTTCCATGCTGAACATGATAGAAGATCAAACCCTTCTTTGAATCAGCAATACCAAAGCCCGACATCCTCTCGGGGAAGCATGTTCCAGGCCGAACATTCGGATTCAGAATTCTCAACTGTTCCGCTCACTTCATCAGAGAGCAACTCTCGACTTTCAAGACTATTTCCTGGAAGTGGATACTGAAGCAGGTTGCATTTTGTAGTTGATAAAGAAGGTATAAGTTTTTTGTGTAAATTGTTCAATTAATTCTTTTACTATGATGGTCCATGAGAAAGAACTTGTTTATGATATGGTGATCTTGTATATAGACCTTTAAACTCATATTTTAAATCTGCGAACCATTAAGTTTCAAGCTAGAAAGCTGAAATTTGAGATGGCAAAAACAAAAGTTACATTCGTCAGCTACTGTTGCCCTTTTACACTTCCCGCCCCATAGCAACTCATTTGCACAGCCTTCTCTTCCCTTCCATACTAGAAATTTGAACATCTCAGATACTTGAACATGCTTCAAGTCCATCTATGCTTACTCTCAAATTGGAACCTACAGAAACGTCCAAATTCTGAAGAGGCCTTCGGCTGCTTTTAAGTCGGTTATAAATCCTTCTAACTTCAAGACGTCACAAGGAGTCGTGTTTCACTGTGAAGTTGCTTTGATCCAGATCAGTGAAAACTCATTTGTGATACCAGCCATGTTCACAAACACTTCTCATCAAAACCCTTTAAGAAAGGGTGGTGCTCGCCGCTAAATTTTTTGTTACCACCCTCCTTATACTAAAAATATCCTTTATTCAAAATAAAAAACTCATCTGCTAAGCTATACCAAAGTAACCTACAACCTGGAAGTTGAATACACCTTTGCATCTCATACCTTGAACCACTGAGTAGTACTTGATCAGACACCTCTTGATTGTATGAAGGAAGTTGCTAGGAAAGCTGATCTCTTGATTATATAAACTTAGACCAACTGCAAATGCCCTGCGCTCTACGTATTTGATCAAAGTCCTGAGAGAAATGCAGTTTGAATTGTTTTGGATTTTATGAGCAACTGACCAGTAGGAACTTTTGGGCATGGGCAGGCAAATCTTTTTGGCATTTACATTTATGTGAATTTATCATTCAGCTCACCCCCACATGGTCTGTACATATGTCGATCTTGTTCCGTCTCTTCTTCTCAAGTACGTTAGAGGGAAAAGTTTCGGGGCTGCTGCTTCCAAGACAATCTTTGAGATTATTCACTGAAATTGATTTCTCCTACAAACAATTGACAACCTCCTAATTGGGGATTGGAGAACTGGGGGTGTTGCAATCGCATGGGTCGAAATAAATCTACGTCATACAGCGAGAGAGGAAGGACGGAGATTTGAGATTTTTGTGAAGGATACTTTTGGTATTAGGTAGGCGATAATGAGAAAATTGGGGACGGCATTTAGAAACCCACTTAAGAAAGTTCGACATAAAGGATATTTTTGGTATTACCCAGGCAGTAGTGAAAAAATTGGTAACGGCATTTAGAAACCCACTTAAGAAACTAAAGTTCGACATACTCTACTTGGTAGCACCACTTGACAAAAGTCTCATCACCTTGTGAGGCTAAGTAACTAAAGTAATGAATAATGCTCGAATAGTCAGTGAGTAAAGCATGATTGAACTCGGCTAAAGTTCATTGCTCGATCTCCAGTGCACTAAACAGGTCAGAATCAGTCGAGCATACTACATGACTCGAGTCAAGTCTGATTCTGGACTAATCAGGAACCTCTGACCAGAGTCAAAAACTGATATGTTAACAAAAAAAGTAGACAAGGCACTTGGAACACCACAAACCACAAAACCCCCAAGGGGATTCTCAGAGTGTACTATAAAGGCACTTGGAATACCACAAACTACAAAGCCCCCAAAGGGCACTCTCTCCCTAGATCCAAGGCCGGGTAACATGCCCCAACCAATCCACAAACGACCTGAGTTCTCTATCTTCCTTTTCTAACATCAGTAACACAACATTAACTAGCAACATTTCAATCCAAAGAAATATTTACATTTATACAGCAGATATGCACCTAACTGTATAAAGAACATTAGAATTTGACCTGAAAATGAACAAAGTGAGATTTCAATAAACAAAGTCACAAGACTCAAATCCTTAATTAAACCTTCAAATACAACCAAATGGAGGACGACCCCTAACTTTTTCCTGCAGACGTGACCACAGTACCAAAATAAACTATGGGACTCCAACAACAGAATACACATCACATGCTGGACGCCAGACACCCTAGTAGTCTTGAATAGAGCCAGACTATCTTGCTTTCTCTAAGCCTTTTTCTTATCTTTCAATGACCCTCTTGGAATTTTGCTCAGAACCTTCTCATCAAACACCACATACTGCTTCTTGAACTCAATCATTGCTTTCTCTCCAAAGGCATCAACTTGGTCCTCATACTTCTCATATAGAACAGGTACAGTGTGTAGCAGTACAAAAGCTGTTTTCGACACAAAATATATAAAGAATTAGCAAATTGTGATTGAACAACATCATGTGTACACAAATATAAATAAGCACAAGATCATTAGTCATTACTTATGTAGAACAGCGTCAAGAAATTGCACCAGCTTCCAACGACGGACAGGACCCACAATCCAGCAATAACCTGCAACACAGTTCTTTTTCGGTTTAGAAGGTCAAGTCCAAAGATGATACAAATTATTACTACTGCAACACAGCATGTCCGCTCGTGTCTAATCTCAAGGACCAATGATCAAAAGATTGCACCAAGGTATTCTAAAGTCTAGTTTATTCGAATCCCAACTAACATGGTGATCCAGATAAGAGAAGTTACTCTTAATCTTCAATTTGAGAGAGAGAGAGAGAGAGAGAGAGAGTCGGTCCACATACAGCAAGAAACTTCTTCAGATCTTTTCCCATTGCAATGCTGCGCAGCAAGGCAAGAGCTCGATTAATTTCAAACCTCAACCCAGCAGCAACCTGAAGAAATGACTCCTCCGAAAATCGGACTTCAGGAATACGGGGAGGCGACCTGTGGCTATATCGGTTAGGCTACCAAAATCAACAATGAAAACAAACAGGCATAACCTTTAAAAGACTATAGGCCTACTTGTTGATAAAGATAGAAGCGTTGGACCACAAGAACAGAACTGCCAATGCAAGGATCAAAATGTGGCAGACTAGTGTGAGCAAGTGGTACTCGAGCAATTCAAAGAGAACCCACGCAGCAGTTGCTCCACCAAGTACACTAGCAGATATCTTCTTGTTTCTCCACAAGAATACATCAGCAGCTGCATAAAATGATCACATAATACAAATTCTGAGAGTGACAAAGACTTTTTTTAAAAGGACAACTATTACTAACGATACAGTGATCATGGTGAAAGGCAAAGTTCAAGGGCATGGTTGCTCAAGGGATTAACTTTCTCCTAGCAATGCCTCGTAGCCAACTTGGCATTTCCAGCATACTTGGCAATGAAGAGTATCATAAAGATCAAAAGCCACAAATGAAACAGGGTTCATCGCATAAACACTATATATAAGAAGATGAGATCTTTTGCAGACATAGCTAGTATTACTACATCTTCCACGGTCATCACTGTAAACCAAGTCAATACAAGTTGAAGACTTGGAAAAGTACACAGCCAATTGCCTGATACTCACGGAGTGCTAGCAAGTGCAGACTACAGTAATCTGATTTCATTGCGACTGTCACACTCCCTAGTTAATACCTCTCATCCCCCAATCTTTGTAACTAAAACCCTCAATAACCACCTCTCTCAACACAGTGATCAAAACTAACTGTAAGCAGTTAGAAGGATACTAATCAAAATTATTTAAAAGCTTGTAATAACTCCTCAAAACCCAGTAATCTCAATGTACAAAATCAAAACAACTTAAAAGATGTACATCTACGTACCATAATCCACTTACAATAGAGAGCTCCAAAGCTATTACAGCCATAGCACCTCAACCGAACACTTGGATAACACAAGCCCAACGAGAGCAGAAAAACACAAAGGGGAACAATGCACACAGCAAACAATTATCCACAAACTTAAAAATTGCTGAAAGAACTATCAAGGCATGCAAACTGTAGAAATATACACCATAATTCACCTAATTCGAAGTCTCAAACTACCAAAGAGCCGTCACCAAGTCATCAATCATTGCAAATTACAGAAAAACACTTAAAACAAACAAACTCACACCGCGCAAGCATACACACATAGATAAGGTACAAAGGCAAAAATACGCATGGTATAATATAATACAACCAGATCCGCCAGGAAATTCTAACGCAATCGAAACGCTAAGGTTAATTCATTGAGCACATAAGCAGAGCAGCATATATCTATGAGAGAGACCATACGTTTGCCGCCGCCGAAGACCTTGTGAACAGGCTTCTCCCTTCCGAACAACCGATAGATCTTAGACTTCATCGACGAAGGCGATGAAGCTCCTTCATCATAATGATGATGCTCCTTCTTCGCCTCGTGATGAAGCTTCTTCTCTGAATCCGAATCCGACGAAGACGACGAATCATCGCCGTGAAGCTTCTCAGCTATCTTCTCCATCAACGAATCTCCTCCTCTTGTCTCTATAATCTCCTCCTGATGCTCCGCCATTTTTCCCGATTCGAACAAATTCGAAAACCCTAATTTGAAGATCGAAAGAAAGGTTTTATTTTAGTACTACACACACACTCTCTCTCTCTCTCGCTCAGCTATACTTCTGTGTGTGAAAATGAAATGCTCAATCCAGGTGTGCTCTCTTTCGAAATATACGTGTACGAATTTCCATGACTTTCCCGACCTGAGGCCTGGAGTTACTGAACCTGAGGCTCGGAGTGACCGAGCACCTTTTGGTTTTTGGTTTGAATAGTTTGATTTTAAAAATTCGAGATTCTCGAGGTGTATTTAACGGCGTTTAGTGACGGCGGCGAAGGCCTGGAGTTTGGTACATCACATTAGGGAGTGAGCAATTTTTTTTAAATCCAATCAATCGAATTGATCAAAAATAAATCAAATTAAATGTTTGAATTGATTTTAATTTTTAGAAATTAGAAATCAAATAACAGGTTTGATTGTTATTATAGAAATATTTTATGTCAATCAAATCAAATCGAATCGAGTATAAGTTTGATGAGCCCAAACCTACTCACTAGCCCAATAGGCCCAGATAAAGCATAATCCAACGAGCGAGCCAACTTTACAAAGGGAAGTTTCGTCCGCCTTGCTATCTTCCCGCCAAACATGACAGCTATGTTATTGAAAGAGAACTTATGGGCGGCCTTACTTGACTTGCTCGTTCATAGAAGCCCATGATTCCATCCACGTAGTCGAAGCTTTTTGGACTTCTCTAAACTCCAAAGGCTTAGTCTTCCACCTAATCCAGGGGAGAGCCCATGTTATCAACAACCCCTCATATGTAGGAGGAAGTGGTTTAGCACAAACGACTATCCTTGCCACCTCATGACTCCATAATTATTGGCAAGATCTCATCCATAATCAACTATAAATACTTCTCATCACCACCTAGCTAAAGGTAACTAAACTCTATACTACCGAACTGCTGCCAAACTGCACACACACTTATTGCGATTTATATCACTCATGAGCAATCCACTTAACGTTCCTCAAGGAGCTAATTAAAGTTCCACGGCATATTCCTACGGAATTCTTATCCTCACGCCGGAGCGTTCGAACGAGGTGAAAATCTTGCTCCTCACGTTAGGTGTGTCACTGTTTTGCAGATTACAAATCTTCGAACACACCGCATTACTGGATTAGATCCTTGGTAGAGTCAAACACCGTGCGACACGTGGATCATGAAAAATTTAGGCACGATCAAAGTTACATAGCATTATCAGTAGATTCAAACTTAACCTAGATATAAATAATCTTCTTTCTCTTCTTTCCCCTCATTTATAATTTTCTATGTCGTTTCTCCTTTCCCCTCATTAGGAATGAATATGTGATGTGAGTATGATTGATTTCAAGTTTTATGTTTTGTATTTCAAACTTCTTACTATTTTGTAATATTTTTTTACTAGTAATTAGTAATTTTTACACTTAAATTATTGGCATGTAAAATTTATATGTATAGTGGCAATTTTTGTTTAACTAGATATAAATTATTTATTAAAAATTCCTCAACACTAAAAAAATTGGCATTTGCTTCAAAACCGAAAAAATAGTCAAATCAAATCGAATCAATTGAAAACTGAATGTTTGTTTTACATTATGATTGATTAGATGCAGTTTATGAATTATAAGAAATCGTAAATTTGATTTGGTTGTGATTTTAATCAAATATACGAAAAATCGGATCAAATTGAACTATGAATACCCCTACCTAACATCCCACGCATAATTTGCACCGCTAATTTGTGGAAATTATATCCACGAGCATTATTAACAAAAAAATATATCATTTTTCTTAAAGAATAAATATAAAAATTATAAATTATAAACATAATTAATCATACTATACGTTGTGCTCATAATTTTGACCAAATTTACAGCTCCTTGTAATTCGGCCATGATCATTTCAAATTTTAGTTTTAGTAAAATAATTTTTATGTTTCTCTCTCCATTATTTACATAAAATTTAAGTTTATTGATTAACATAAATAGTTATAAAAATAATGTATGAATTAATATGAATATAAAAATGTAAGATAATTTAAATAAAAACTAAAATTTTAATATAATATGATACCAAATATTAAGAAATTAATATATTTTAAATTATCACGATTAAAAATGAAATCGACATAAGTTATATTTCATCGGTTCCAATGTGTCCATTATATTTATACATTATCTTTAATAAACATGAATCTTATGGACACACTATAATTGAAAATAAGATCAAATATATTTTACAGACACACAAGTTATTTAGATTATTTTCTAATAAAAAGGTGAAAAGAATAAATCGTTTGGTTGAAGACGTGAAAATTTTTTTTTGCCCGTTATTTCCCATTGAACACAGAGAAAATGGAGATTAATATTTTCACTTATTTGATAAAATGTTGGAAGGAAAGAAAGATATTAAAGCCTTTAAAACTTTTTGATTTTCTGCTTTCTCTTTTCACTTATTTAGAGAAAAAATAAAAATAAATACATCTCTTTAATATATAAAAATATATTTAATTATCACGCTTTTAGAGAGAGGAATGATACAGCGAATATTAGATAGGTGCAAATTAATTATTTTCTCTTAATATCAATAATTGTAATCCTTAAAAAAAAAAAAGGAATGAAACTATTTATAGAACATAGGAATTTGGCCAAATCAGAGTGATTACGATTCAAAAACTTTTTTTTTTGACTGCTTAGACTTGGGTCATCAAGTCGTTTTATCATCGTTTTTAGTTTTTTATTTTTTATAGGTCTCATCATTATCTTTTTATCTTTATTACTTTTTCACTTTAATCATTACAAAAAATCAAATCAAATAATCAAAAATTGATTTTTTGATTCAAACTTAAGTAAAAAATTGATTTTTTTACTTTAATCATTATAAAAAATCAAATCAAATCATCAAGAAATATTATTTTTAAGAAAATTTAAATCGTTTATCATTTCTATCAACCGGTGCAAATGACTTCACACTTTATTTTGAAAATTGGTGATCGACGAGCCCGTGACAGCGACGTGTGGTGACATCGAATCCGTTTGTTTCTCCTTTGTGTTCATTTGGACGGTGATTGTAGCCGGATGAGGATTCGTGTGGGGACCCAGAGGAATGGATGAAATCGGATCTGAATCTTGGAGTGGAAGGAAAATTTGATGTCACGTGCTAATCACGTGTCAGACACCAGCATAGTTGCACACATGACATGATGGGCTTCATTTTAGTTGGATACTTTTATTTTTGGAATTCTTTTAAGGAAATTTTAGGTTGCGTTTTTTGGGTGATTTTCAAACAGATTTTCTGATTTTTAATTTTTCTCCCTCATTGGTCTCACACTTTTTCTCTCTATTTCTCTCTTACTTTTTACTATAATCATTATAAAATCTCAAAAATCAAATCAATAAATCACCCATCCAAACCCACACTTAACTTCTCTTCTTCTTCTTTTTCTGTTTTTTTTTTTTAAATTTTTTTTCTTTCACAATTTAAGCATATTTAGGATAGTTTAATGAATGAGATTACAGTAGGTGGTAAGCATAATGCAAATGGCTCAAAACAACTAATATCATTTGGAGGAAGAACACATGCTCCCATTTTAATCACTTATGGAGTTGAGAGACGAGCAAAATTGATACAAAAGATTCACAGTTCAGCAGAAGGAAGTGTGTGTGTGTGTGTGTGTGCAGCAGCAGTTGTTTTCAGAATCACACTTTCACTAATTACCCTCTGCCTATCAAAATGGTCTGGGTGGCTTTTCTAAAACAGCAGAAAAGAACACCTCCCTGTTATCATCCTTATCCATTTTCGGAAGAACCACCCATCTGTGCTTCTTGTACCTAAGCATCTTAAATGCTTCCAAATAATCATCCAGGTCTTCCTTCAAACAGAAGAAGCTATCGATCCACAACAATCCCCCTGGCCTCAGAACTCTGTCCCAATCATACAACACAAAATCCAGAAGCACGAAATCAATCCATCCATCGAGAAACCTCGTGGTATGAATCAAATCAAGTGTATTATCAAAAAACGGGAGCCGCTGATTGATTGTTAGGTAAAGCGGGACCAACCCACGTAGCGCAATCATTTCATTAAACGGTGCGCCTAAATTGATACTCGCAGAGATAATGGTAACATTAAACTCGCGCATTCTTGCAGCAAATGTACCTGTACCAACACTAAAATCGAACCCAATTCTGATCTCCCCTGGTTTCAAATCAAGCACTTCGGTTATAAGAAAATCTGCAGTCAGATTTGAATTTGGATCCTGGTAAACTGGTACAACCCATCGGGGCATTTCATGATCCATGAGATCAAAACAATCTGCACACTTGAAGAACCCTTTACGAGTCCTGTTACTAGCAAGACAAGTGAAGTTCTTGCAAATGTACTGACTCCAACGTACATTTCTATCATCAGGAAGCCTCCAGATTGACTCATTGACTGGGAATGGCTTACTGTATAGTATAGGGGCTCTTGAGAAGCATCTTCTTCGAGGCAATGGATCACAACCATGAACCATAAGCTTTTGAGCTAGCCTCCAATCATCTTTACATATTTCACCAACATCGTAGTCCATGTACTCTTCAAGCTCTTCCTTCATAGAGAAACAAGCATGGCCGATGCTTGTGAATGTTCCATTGGCTCCCATAAAGTTCTGCTTTCCTAACCGGTTTGGTTTGATCCTCACGTACTTCCGGATCTCTTCAATAAGAAAGTAATCCGGATGCACATGAGAGGAGGATTCTATTGGGGAAGGGCCCATATCAGGATTTTGTTTTGGTGAAGGCATGGGATTGGATGCATGCACTAATTCAACGAGACCCAAAATATCTGCAAGAAAAGAGCTATATCTCAATGCGGAGGACGAATCCTTAGCTGAATCTCTCATAACAGCAATTTCTCGCTCGATTTTTTGGATGACTGTGTGTAATATTTCACGTTCAACAACATGTCTCGTTGGGTTGTGATCGTGATTACAGAAGGTACCAGAGAGGACAAATGATTTAAGAGTGTATGAATTTGACAAGGTAACAATACAAACCAGCAGAACAAGCGTACCCAATAAAAGAACAAACTTGGGTACCCCTCGGCAAGAACCCAACTTCCTCATTCCCTCTGAGGAGGAAAACACATCAAAGTATTAGACACAATGACTGAACAAGGTGCAGCAGCAAAGAGAAACTGCTTTCAGTGTTTTATGAATCCAACTGCGCCCATATCACTCATGGATCAACGTTACCAGGACGTTTCCTAATTAGAGCATGCTTACAAGAATGCAGAAAAGCAATCAAGTAGCTCATCAGCGATGCAATCAAATCAAGAGTTCAAGATAGTTTAGATTCTTCTTAGAGGAGCCGAGAAGGGAGGTCTGAGCTTCCCTAGGCTTCACTAGAGTTTAATAGTTAAATATATATAGAATATCTTGAGATCGGAGTCCTAATTTTTAATTCTTATCATTTTGATTATTGGTTTTCTTGGTAAGACCCCATGCATTTTTTAAACTAATTTACATAAGAAGTCTATAATATGTTTAAACTAGTAGGTCAATCTTCCACCACTCTGTCATGTACTCCAACAGAAAGCTTTACGCTATACATAAGTTTATATAATTAAACAAATATTAAGTTGCTCGAGATACATAGCACTATACTCTATACAAGTTCAACAGGCTTCAGAAAGACGAAAAAGATAGAATAAAACGAAAACAACACAACCTGCCGAACAGATCCGAATAAATTTCTACCTTCGATGAAGCATAAAGCAGAAAGTCCAGAAGAAAGTGCAGCAGAAGTGATGTTAACCCATGATTAACAAATGAAATAAGCCAACTACGTGTGCAGAAATTACGAAAGTCATCACTAAGCATTGACGCAATAAAATCTGCAGATAATAAGTTAAGATTTTGACCAAGTCTATAATCTCAATCATACAGCCTCACCTTGGTTGATTAGGGTTTGTTTGCCGCTTTCTCCTATCGAAGATCCTTAGATTTAGTAGAAGCAGGAAGATCCGCATAATAGTTTTTCCTTCAAGGATTAGTCTACGAGCAAAAGAAACAAGAACAGAAGGCAGATTTATAGCACATAAAAACAGAGAAATAGACCACATTGTTGCACAGCGATTCAAAATCCAAACTTCAGAGACCTTATCACTAATCGGAAGAAGAAATGAAACTTACAAGAACTTCAGAGACCTGCCAATACAAAAACTAGTAAAAACACATTATCAGATTCACAAATTTGGTGAAGGATCAAACTAGTTGGATGTCGCTAATCATAAGTGAAATCATATCAAATTTGCCACTCAAAAATAGTTGTTGCCAAGTAAGCTTTTCAACTACTTGCATAAATAACAACCTTCAAATCTTAACAGGAGGGAAAGCTGGGGAAAACCTTCCAATCTTAACAGGAGGGAAAGCTGAGGAAAAGCATGGAGCGTGCAGCATGCGGGCTCAGCTCTACCATCCCTCCCTTCCGCAAAGCTGAGGCAGGAGAAAAAAAGCCCAAGCCCCCGGTTTCATAGTAGCCTTTCAATCAACTCAATCCTACAGTTCAAAGCAACAAATTTCGCCACAAAAATAGAGTAAAAAGAGAAAATGGTGCATAAACAAATTCACAAAAGAGAACTTCAAAAAGATTTCATTAATCAATAGTCAATACTGAAATATGATCACAATTACTCTTTTAATACCAAACAAAGATCACAATTTCGAAAGGAACGGCTATAACTTCCCAACAAATTCATTTCTAAATTCTAACCACCCAAAATAAACCTTTATACATTTTCCGGAAAAATAAAAGAAGACAAAAAAAAAAAAAAAGCAAAACAAAACAAACAAAAACCCTAATTCAAGCAAAACACTAAACCAATTCGGATCTGGTTTGTGTTATCTTTGGCGGCGGCCATCAGAGTACTGAGACAAGGGAACCAACTCCGACAAGGGGGTAGAGAGAGGAGTAGGGAGGGGAGAGTTCCGACAAACAGGGCAGGAGGCATTCAGCTTGAGCCACGCGTCAACACACATCAAGTGAAAGTAGTGTCTGCAGTCGGGCAACATCCTCAGCATCTCCGAATCCTTGTACTCGCACAAACAGATCGAGCAAACCGAATCATTCCCCGCTCCACCGCCGCCTACCTTCACGTACGGGAACCTAGGATAAGAATTGATCACATTCTGTTCCAGCCCAACCACGACGTTCTGGGACTGTTCATCTTCGTCGTCGTCTTCGGCTACGAAGATTATGCGGGGGAGGATGATACCGTTGTCGGGGGAATGCTGGTGCTGCTGGGTGGCGGGTTGGTGGTGGGACCCACGGCGGTTGTTGCGACAGCAGATATAGGAGGCTAGGAGGAGGGAGGAGAGGAGGACTAGGAAGCCCAGGGCGATGGCTATGGCGTAGCCTAAGCCCAGGTTAGTGAGGTAGTGGGGAGTAGTTGTGGTGGGAGGAGATGGAACAGCGGTGGCGGCGGAGGAGAAAGTGGGGGAGGGAGTGAGGGACATTGGGGGGGAGGAGGAGGAGGGGAGGAGTCCA
>JAOWAN010000051.1:11510045-11529740 GCA_028566635.1 Lobelia cardinalis | reverse complement strand
TTTCTAATCTTTCGGAAACTGCAAGGCTAATTAAAAATCTAAACGTAATTGCATCCATAACAGGAGAATACGTTTCAACATAATCAATTCCAGGTCTTTGAGAAAACCCTTGTGCTACTAACCCCGCCTTATATCTTATGATCTCATTCTTCTCATTTCGTTTCCGTATAAACACCCATTTGTATCCTACAGGTTTTATATCCTCAGGAGTAATAACAATTGGTCCGAAAATAGTTCGTTGATTGAAGGAATCTAGTTCAGGCTGCATAACGTCTTTCCATTTCATCCAATCATGCCTATTTTGACATTCAGCAACTGATCTTGGCTCAGAATCATCATTTTCATCCATAATTTCATTTGCTACACTAAAAGAGAAAATCGTGTCATCACCTTTAATTTCATTTCTGTCCAACAATACATTTGTATTGTTATGATTTATTGAAATTTCCTCATTTTTCTCTTTTGTATCCTCTTCATGGGAATTTTCCCTTTTCTCGACTTCTCCTGAAACCTTTTCCTCAACATCAATATCACGTATATTTTCTTTTCTTTTTCGAGGATTTTTATCCTTCGAGCTGATTGGTCTTCCACGCTTCAGTCGTGGTTTAGACTCTTTGGGATCCTTACCATCAGATTTTTCCTTTGGAATTTCAATGCGAGCAGGAGCATTAGCTGCAGGTATATATGATTTAGTCATCCCATTTGTGTCAGTGAACGCATCAGGTAATTAGTTTGCAATAGCTTGCAAATGCATAATTCTTTGAACCTATGTCTCACATTGTTTTGTGCGAGGATCAAGATGTAACAGAGATGGTTCACTCCATGCAATATCCTTTGAAATTTCTTTCCTATCTCCCCCTAATGTTGGGAAGATAATTTCATTGAAATGACAATCCACAAATCGTGCAGTAAAAATATCGCATGTTAAAGGCTCGAGATATCTAATGATACTTGCTGACTCAAAACCAATATATATTCCCAATCTCCTTTGAGGTCCCATCTTAGTACATTGTGGAGGTGAAATTGGTACATATACTGCACAACCAAAAACTCTGAGATGTGAGATATTTGGTTCATATCCAGATGTCAATTGTAGTGGAGAATATTTATGATCTGCACTTGGTCTAATGCGAATCAACGAAGCAGCATGTAGTATTGCATGACCCCAAATAGAGACATGCAGCTTTGTTCTCATAATTAGTGGTCTAGCTATAAGCTGCAATCTCTTAATTAATGATTCTGCTAAATCATTTTGTGTATGTACATGAGCAACAGGATGTTCTACAATAATTCCGGTAGACATACAGTAATCGTTGAATAATTGAGACGTAAATTCACCCGCATTATCGAGTCTAACTCTTTTGATCGCATAATCGGAAGATTAAGCTCGTAGTTTTATAATTTGAGCTAAAAATTTTGCAAATGCAACATTACGATTTGACAACAAATATACATGTGACCATCTACTAGATGCGTCAATCAAAACCATAAAATATCTGAATGGTCCACAAGATGGATGTATTGGTCCACATATATCACCTTGAATTCTCTCAAGAAACATAGGTGATTCATTCCAAATTTTTGATGGTGAAGGTCTCATTATCAACTTTTCAAGAGAACAAGCTGCACATGGAAATTCTTCCTTTTGAAGGATCCTTTGTCCTTTCAGTGGATGACCATGTGTATTTTCAATAATTCTTCACAATATTATAGTTCCAGGATGGTCCAATCTTTCATGCCATAAATTTATAATTGAATGATCAACACACTTTTCCTTTATTGCTGTATGTGATTCGATCACATTTATATATGTATAATGCAAACCATTGGAGAGTGAAAATCTCTCAACTGTTCGAATCTTAATTTCCTGATTCATGAACGACAATGTTCAAGTACTTCACATTGCCCAATGTCATAGATTGAGTGTCATACCCATTTTTGTTATATATCATCGAAACTCAACAAGTTTCTTGTTGAATTTGGTGAGAACAAAGCTTCATTAATGATGAACTTTGTACCTTTTGGCAATGTAATATTGGCTTTACCAATTCCTTCAATCAAATTTACTGAGCCTGATATTGTATGAACAATTGCCTTTGTTGGCATTAACTCCGAAAAATATTCTCTATTTTTCAGAATAGTATGTGTAGTACCACTGTCCGCAGTACAAATTCGCCAACGTTACCCCCTTGAGTTTGATTGTAATTCATGATAATTTTCAAAAGAGAAATAATAATTATAACCAAAACGAGAAATATTTTATTCAATAAAAATAGTACAGAATTGAAAATGCAAGTACAAAAATAAAGCATAGCAATAATCTTTCATAGGTAATTCATTTATTCAGTTGTCGGTAAAGTCCTCTGAAAAGTCCAGTGCATTTAGGCTCGTAGCAAGGCTCGTAGCATTATTCACTTGAGTGTAATGCTCATTCAAATTTGCTTCTTTCTCTTTTCCCTTTGGCTCTTCGTAAAGTCGACAAAGGTGTGGTGGTGTTCGACAAACCTTAGTCCAATGTCCCGTACATCCACATCGAAAGCATATCGTTTCATTCTTCTTATTTCTTCCTTGATCATTGTTTTCATGCACTTTCCTTTTCATGGGATGAGTTTGTGTTACATGTAGGGCACCTCGTGGTCCATAGTTACGGCCAAAATTATTGTTTCTTCTTCGCCCTCGCTCTCGCCCACGACCGCGACCACGTCCACGGAAACCACTACGTCCACGGGTGTTATTTTCAAAGTTGCTTGGCCCAACAGCATTTGCCTCAGGAAATGCCATTGCTCCCGCTGGACGGGTTTGATGATTCCTCATCAAAATCTCATTATTCTTCTCAGCTACCATGAGTTTAGAAATCAAATCATGGTATTTCTTGACATTCATTATTCTATACTGGTGCTGCAGAATAATGTTAGAAGCATGAAAGGTGGATAGTGTTTTTTCAATCATTTCTGCATCGGTAACAATTTCTCCACAATACCTTAGTCGAGAAACTATCTGAAATATTGCAGAATGATAATCGTGGACTTTCTTAAAGTCTTGGAAGCAAAGTGCATTCCATTCTTTCTTAGCAGCGGGGAGCATAACATCCATTTGATGATCAAATCTATCCTCAAGATCCTTCCACGGATTTTTTGGATCTTTTACAGATATGCACTCGCTTTTGAGAAAGTCATCAAGATGTTTTCGAATAAAGATCAATGCCCTTGCCTTTTCTTGCGCAGTCATATTATCTTCTGTCAGTGTTTTCAGAAGACCTAGAGATTCAAGATGCATTGACATGTCGAGTTTCCAAGACATGTAATTATCTCCAGTGTAATTGAGGGCAATGAATTCGAGCTTGGACAGATTTGAAGACATTATTTTCTATAATCAAGAAGAAAACATAATTATAATTTCATTCAATAAATATTGCAATAAAGAACAAAGGAAATACAGCAAGTACAAGAACTATCATATTAAACTCAAAATCACGTTCTTCCTCTAGATTAAATATTCCTATAATTAGGAGAGTAATTAATAGTAAGAAGAAAGTATAGTAAGGCCACGACATTTTTTTTCGGGTAGTGAAAGAAGAGAAAATTTATGTAAATGTGTGAATGAAAGTTAGTGTATTTATAGAAAAATATAAATTATAGCCGTTGTTTGACTGTTAATTTTCTGTTTAAAAATATAGCCGTTATATATGTATGTAGTCGTTTAAAAATTTATTATTGTTATTAAAATAAGTACATTGACTATCAACAATACGTAGGTATAATATGTACCTCATAATAAGATTAAATTGCAATAAATATATTTAAGTATGTGGGCGGAATATTCATCCCACGATAATAAGAATACTATGTGAGTATAATATGTACCTCACAATAGAATTAAAATTGCGATAAATAAATAAGTATGTGGGCGGAACATCTATCCCACGATAATAATAACATTATGTGGGTATAATATGTACTCATAATAGAGTTAAATTATTATAAATAAATAAGAGATAAATGCATAGGGACTTTTAGTCATCCCATGAATGATAAGTAAATAAATTAATTTATTAACAGGGATTTAATTACCCCACGTAAATAAATAACAATAAATTAGTAGGAGTTTAATCACCCCACAAAATAGGAATAAGTAATGCAATACTATCACCAATTAAAATGTAAATAGGTAGATAAAAATTGTAAGCGTTCGTGCTGATAACGTGTTGTGAAATGGGAGATTATAATTATATTATGAAATAGAAGATTATAACTATTTATTTTACACACACAAATAGATATTACTACTCCTTTTCTCGTAAGTCTTTGTATTGCTTTTGATATATTTTTTCGATCTCTTGAACTAAAGAGATGAGCCCCTTTTTATACGCAAATCGCTGCATGAAAAATAAATTCTAATAAATGCTTGGCAAACTTTTTCTTCGGTAGTCACCCTAGGAAAAACTTCATAGCTTACTCTATTGCTAAAAGGGTTGGCTCCAAAATCTTCGATTGTTGGCTTACAAGGTCTAAATTTGTGGCTGGACGGGTCATTCATTTTTCAACAATACTACCAATATCGAAAAAACAACCATACGAACTAATCCGTTTGATTTGTTGTGATATAACATATAGTATTTTGAAACCTCTAGTGTACTGTAGTGTACGAATATGCTTTTTATCCAAAAATGGCAAACGCATGTATAATATGTAAATTGGAAAGGCGGCAAATATTTGTAAATTTCAGATATTTGGGGACCAAAATTAGCTGGCATCATTTCATTTCATTTCATTTCGTTTCATTTTTGCATTCAAAAATACCAAACGCACAATAGGAAGCGAGAGAGAGGGAATGGCGGCGGCGGCGGGTGAAGGCGGAGGAGGAGCAGCGTCGAAACTGGTGGATAAGCTGACGTACGTGCTAGGGATGCATTTACGGACTGGTTGCTTCAAGGACCAGCCGTCGGTTTTCCCCAACCTCTGCCTCTCCTTAGCCACGTCCGGTTCCCCCCTGGCCCCTCTTTCTCTTACTTTTTGTGTAAATCACTGAAATGTGTGTCTAATGTGCTTTTGTTTTAGGTTAATTTAGTGGTTCTAATTTTTAAATAGTAAAGTGTGCATTATGTTTGTTTGAGCGTATGTTTGTGCGTTTATGGTGATAAATTAAAAATACATTCGTTGAAAAAAATGTCTTTATTGTGTGTGTGTGTGTGTGTGTGTGTAGAATACTAAAGTTTATGTTTATGTAACCAATGTGTGTTGTGTTTGAAAAGTTGGGGTTTCTTGATTAAACAAATGGAAACTCTGTATCAGTTATTGGTATCGTATGATTGTGCCATTTTCTTATAATTATTTAGGATAATGGTTCCAATGTGCGTCTTTTCTCTCTCCTACGTATTTTTATCTTTAGACTAGATAAATATTGTGGAAGAAACATCTCCGTTATCCAATTCACGTTCACACCGCATTTAAACTTTTTTGGGGGTAAAAGTCCGATAAAACAATTTTGGTTTAACATGTTCCAGCTTATTTGGTCACTGAAACTGATATTTACAGTTTCTAAGTACTGCTAATTTGATTCTAGTTGCTCGGTTACAGGTGTGTGTGTGTGTGTGAAAGTAATTTACATGTGCATTATTTGTCTATTTAGAATGAAGTGCTAGAATGATAGCTTGTCTTCATACGTCTGCAAATGTTCCCTTGACATACAAGGCTTAGGAAGGAATAAAAGTATGTTTGGCTAAAAAAAATTAAACAGATAATGACAAATGATATTTGCCCATTGATGAGGTAATACACTTAATATATGGGGTATTGTACACAGGAAGGCAAAGAGTGAATAACGTCACTTCAGTTGGTTATCTTGAGATACTATCTCATTCCACAATTTACCAAGCTTTCCTTAGCTTTATGTGCTACATTAGCATAAAAAGGTTTTAATTGCGAAGCTTCCAAAAAAAGGTTTTAATTGTGAATGGATATAATATTCCTCTGATTGATCTCAAGTAAATTTACCATATCTTTGTTATTGCGGAGATGCCAAAACAATTATTCTATTGTTAACATTATAGTGTTTGGGCTGAAAGATAGTTCAAGATGTTTCAAACCTCAATTAACTCAAATCATGTAGCAAAACTGAAGCTCCAACTTACAAAGCTTGCAGAAAACTAATTTCAGTGACTTACAATCTGACCGCTAATTGAAGAAGTTGCGAGAGATTAACTTATTCCTTATACACAGAACTTGGAGGAGCTGCATCTTGACCTTCGCAGAGACTTCACCCTCTTCAGGACAAATCCCTAATATCTGAATATATTAGGACTCATCCCTCACCAGAACTTGATATCTGTTTAAAAATAGAAGTGGTTACCAGTAATTAAATCTATGTTGACGAAGAGTGATAGTAATCAATTTATGATTAACTAGTAATTTGACGCACACAGTTGTGTGTTCATAGCAATGATATTATGCAATTTATATTTTTATGTAATTTTACTTTCGAAATTTTTAATTGAGATTTAAATTGTTAAGTTATTTAAAAGTGATCGGTATAATGGGTGCTTTTCAGAGTAGATTGCCTGATTAAGATTATGGTTGCTTCAGTATTTGACATACATCTTTCATTGTCTGATATAGATGTATAGATAATGCAGTTGCAAGCAATGAAGTTCCATCAAAATCTCATGATATTCCTTCGGTGTTAAAACAGGTAAGTTGCAAGGGTTTCTTTGTTTCATCTCGATTCCTGCAGTGATTGTTGCGGCATGACATTTTAATAATTGTTTAGAACATTGAGGCAAGTTGTTAAGAACATGGTTAGGATATGTAATCATTGAATATGGTTATTGATGCATCTACTGTACGCTCTACTCTTGCAAACTGTTGGAAAAACCCATAGTATATATATATATATATGTATATATATATTTGCATGGTATATATTTCATTAATCCATATATCAAAATTTTCTTAATTTTAGTTACCTATTAAAGATATATCGTGAGTTTATTAGTTGCTTTCTGAATCATCATTCACAAACTTGAATTTGAATGTACAAATGCATGTATCAATTATCACCTACCATTTAGGACAGGAGAAATTGCACTTTATGTTGTTTAGAAATTGCCGTATTCCATTGCAGATTAATTTTACATTTTACTCAAAATGAGCGAAAAACTAGTTTTAAGCTGCAATTTTATTCTCCGCTTTATTTTTCCTTTTTATGTCCCCTCCCCCTTCCAGACACAACCTTTTAAACTATTGAGAGCGGGTATGAATGTCCCATCCAAACTACATTTGAGCTTGTTAAGTGTTTAAGCCGGGACAAGTGAACTTACAAGATGAGAAGAATTTGACTTGGACTAAACTTTGCTGAATGATTCCAAATTTAATATGATGTGTAGTTGTGTACTCCAGTTGACCAATTACAAGCCAAGTGCAACTAGCTTGACGCATCTTGGCTGGCTCTCAGATACCCAACAAAGAACCATCCATTTCTCTTTCCTTTGACGTTGAATGCTTTGACACTATAAAAGTAGCTTATGTGACATACTTGCATGATTAAATTGATTGGACATGCAGTTTGCTAAAACCATGGGCCACAAAATTTGTTGTAATCTTGATGACCTGTCTTTTCCTGTGTACATGTATAGAATTTATCTCGCATCCATAACTGTTCTGAGCTTCATGTTTTTCGTTCTTAACAGGGTAGCGTGTCCAATGTCATTGTACATGTTGCTCCTATTTCTCTTTTCTACTAGATATTAAAATGTGGTGATAAATGTTGGTATGCTAATGCTAATCATATAGACAACTCAACTCAGCCTTAGTCCTAATCACTTAGGAGTTGGGTCAGCTAGATGAATCCTTTTTCGCCATTCATTACCGTCCAATGCAAGGTCATCATATAGGCGGCATTTCTTCATATCTTTCTTTAATGGTATCCATGCTGGCTTTGCTCTTCCCCTTACCTTAGCTTGGTTGATACCATCACACTTGAGAGGCCTACATTGTATCTGCTGGAACCATCTTAAGCGATTCTCTCATTTTCTCTGTTATACGAGCACCTTTTACGATCTGATGTATTTATTCCTTACGTATCTTATCTTTTCTAGTTTTATCACGCATCGATCTTAGAGTTTGCATTTCGGCGACACTCAGACAAAACTTGGAAATATACCAATGATACGAGAGGATTCTATTTTCCGAATTGCAGTGCTGAGAGAAAGCCATTTATTTAGCCATTAGATTGATGATCTGTGAGACATGGAGATGGATAGGTGATGTACTTGAGTGCACTGACACATCAAAACATGGATAGGGTATGATATGGTTAGATACAGGTATGTATATATAACAGTAGGAAATAATAAAATAGAGAGGATGGAGACAGAGAAACAAAGAGGAATAGAAGGAAGGAGTTTGAGTAAATGATTTAAATGAGTGGGACAAAGAGATACAGAGGAATTGGGACTGAGGGGTAGAGGCAGGAAAAGAGAGAGTTGACGATGAAGAATAAGAAGACGAACCCAGTATCTCAGTAGGCAATGCTCGCTGGTCGTCAGTTCTCTCCCCCCTACAAGTCTTCCCGCCCAAACCATAGACCTTTTCCGAAAACAACAAATGCAACAAAACTATCAAAACTGGTTTATCGTTGAACCTTCAAGGTATTTTAAGTTTGAGTGCAGCAACTAGGGGACCTCTGGACTAACCTAATGGTTCCACATCTCTCTAGAAATTGGATGACAGGCTGGCAATGATTGTTTGGAGAAGGTGATGCCAGGCTCCTCTTCCACTCGTTTTATTGATAGTGCTTAGAATGACTTTGAATGATTGTCAATGAGTATTCATCTCCATTTTAATGAGAACATGTGGCTCAAATAGCTACCAAAATAGTTTGGGTTACATAGCTTACGATGCTGCTATCTTATAGATATCATTTCATCTGAAAACTGTAGGTATATCGCTATAAAAACGACTGCAACCTCCACGCGGTCTTAATGGTACTCATGATGTCTGTGAAGGTATCTCTGGCTTTAATTCTATTAAGAACCAAATCACAGACAAATGCTGTTTATCTTGATATGTATAGTAGGATCAAGATGGTCCATTGTTACGTGCATGATTCTTAATTACACAACAATTTTTCTGTCACTAGTTTTACTCCCTCCGCTCCGGGCAAATATTCCACAATTTCATTTTGGGACGTTTCATTCGGGGAGTCCACTTTCAAAATATAAGCTCCAAATTTTTTCTTTCATATTGAAAACATGATTGTTTTATCACATATTTTAGAAAGAAATAACTCCCTTTGTTCCGTGCAAAGAGTCAATTATTCCATTTTGGGATTTTTCATTCGAAGAGTCCACTTTCAAAATTAACCAACAAATATTTCATTTTTTTTCCAAAAATTTCTTTTATGTTCAAAATATGATAGGTATCTAACATATTATGGAAAAATAATCATCTTTAATTCAATTTATAAAATATATGGAGTAAAATTACAAATTTAACATGTTTGACTTTCAGACATGGATTAATTGTCCAGACTGGAGGGAATATATTTTGTATGATTTGTACGAGATATAAAGTGCTAAAAGTTCAAAATTACGTCGTCTGACTTTCAAACATGGTTTTTTTTGAAAGTTTGATGAAACTTTATCACGTTATGATATTTTGATTCTGATGTTCATTGCGCTATATGACTCGAGCATGAGAGTACCTAAAAATATCACTGGAAATTGACAATGAAACTCAATGCCAAAGGTGAAGTTAGTAACTTCATTACAGTGTTGAAACTCATCTTGGGACAAGATTTTCCCAAAAATAGCCACTCATTTTGGGACGGAGGGAGTATTAACTTGTATGTTAACCATCTATATAAGTATCTGAGTTTTCAATATGCAATACTATACCTTTGTAGAACAGATTTTCAATGGGCTCATTTTTCCTAGTCAAATAGCTTTCTCTGCTATGACTTCAATTCTAATTTTGTTTTGATGTTAGAAGGTTGCTTGTCAGATTGGATGGTTTCTAAAAACAGAAAAGGATGACCTTCTTATGATGGCAAAAGAGGTCAGGTTCAAGTTCTTAGTCAAACTTCCAAAATGAGATATATGGCGTTTAAGTGTCTTGAAACTTTGAAGTTCTCATCCTAGCTTTTCTTGCTTAGTTAGGGAGTTGCTTCTCTGATACAGACAGTATTCACAGTGAACCAACCTATGCTAATCCCTGTATTGAAAAGATCATGTCAAGGTATGGTTTCTCATGCTTTTGTCTGGGTTCATGGATTTTGCAGACGCTTGAATTGTCAGTTCAATTAATTACATATTTTGAAATTCCGAGTGAGAACCTTTGTGCTGTTTTGACAGTACATATAACAAACCCACTCGTGAAATGTTATGATACTTCTCTTGTTGATATAAGACTTGATACACCTAACTTTATAATATGAACTCATAGGTTGGTTTTGGTAGAATCACCAGCAAAGTGCGGCTTTATTTAGTTCATTGGAAAGGTAGAAAGATTACTACTTAGGCATGTATCAAGAAAAGAAATGGAATTAACCTGCTTGCTTAGGGGACCACCAAATGCTGTGTTGTGGACAAATTGTCGTTTAGGAGATTTCTTTCTGAACTTCATTTAAATCCAATTAAGTGTATGCTTTATTTAAGTCATTGAAAAGGGAGAAATTTTGAAGATGACTACTTACACATTTAGCACAAAAAGAAATGAAAGAAATTCTAGTCTACTTATCCTTGGTCACAATTACTTGGTCTCTGCTAAGCAAGATCATCAGTTGAGCAGTTACTCATATCATTGATGCCGTCCATGGGAGTCTTAGTTTTCCCTCAACTCTTACTGCTGTTAATATTTGTATCTGGTGCGAAAATTAGTAGACATTTTTCTTTTTTACAAACGGAAATAAGTATGCATTTTTTGTTTCCTACTAATCTCATATTGGGTATATGTTACTGTCCGAGAAGTGCTCTTTTCAAATTTTATCTTTAGTAGTTTTGACAGAAGACATCTTGTCAGTATATTTCAACTCAACTGCAATTAGTCCTTGCTTCGTAAAGTTCTTAACCACAGCTTTCAGCCTTCTTTCATCTATTGCTCCGTATCATTCAATATAGTGAGGCTTTGCTCTTGACAGTACAAAGCCTGCCATGATTGCTAATTGGGCCTGGTTTGTTTAAACATACTCTTCTTATACTTTGGTTTTTGTCTGAACTTTCAGATTTTCCTTATAGATAATTTTGAGAACAGGTTTTTTAGTTACTTACATTTGTGAATGTATTTTGATAGAAATTTTATGCAAAAGTACAATATACACACACACACACACACACACACACATATATATATATAGGTATCTTAAATCCACACTTTTCTACAATCTTTGGGAACGAAATGATCGAAATACGCCAAAAACAACTCCCTGGTCTTGTATTTCTCTCTCCCTCTCTCTCTATCCATGTGTTGTACTTCCTCCGTTAATTTGTTGGAAGATAAACCGGTGGCCTTTCCATTGTCCAAGCATGATTGGTTGGATTAGCCCACTTTTCTGTTGTTTATATATTTACTTATGCAGCCTTCTTGATTGCCTTCCGGACAGAGAGTCCGCGTTTGAACGTCAAAACTTCTAAATTTTCTACTTTTACTACTTTCTATTTCTTATGAATTGTACTGTTGATAATTATTTTTTCTCTAGAAACAAATAATTTGAGAAAAAAGCTAAATATTTACAGTTTAAATTTGATAGTGGCTTCTTTGAGGTAAACATCCCAATATAGAATAGTGGACTCTTTGCCCTGAGCGGAGGACGTAGTTAGAAGGATCTATTGTGACATTTCATTAGTACTTAAGCGCCATAATGTGTAGTGAACTTCTCCTTATGCAGATTTTATCCAAAAATGAAAATGGATCGCATACTTGCTTCTTTTGATGTTAAGGTATGCCCATATTAAATGACATTTGGAAATTCATTTCTATCTTTTGAGTTTTGAATCTACTATTTGTTTTTACTAAACAATTCTCTATGCTCCGTAGCCTGGATATGGGGCTCATGTGTTAGATTTCCACATCTCTAAGGGTATGGTGGCTCCTGAGCGTGAAAATATGGTAAGACACTTTAAATCAATTTCATCAATTTGTGTGTGAATCCTTCATGAATAACCTAGGAACAATCTCTCGGGATAATATTTCCTTCTCTATTTATTTTATTTTTTGGTTGAAGAAATCAAGAATGTAAATTTACAAGCTTACAGATCCTTATAAAGTAATGTCAATTTAAGATATTACTCAATGTTTATTCTTGTTGAATGAAAATTGGGTTTTCTATTTGTTCCAATGATCTACCCCTATCTATTTGCTAATGTTTGTAAATTGAAGTTTTTTACCCCTCTGTCCCTGAACAAGTGTCTACTTGTTTTTCCTGGTGTATGTGGCACTGACTTCAAATGTGACAATCACACATATATATTATGTAAGTACAGGAATTCATTCTTGCGAGTCTGGCGTGTCAGTATTATGTAAAGAATGAATGATGTAATATACCCTTACCTCACGGTACTACTTTGCTTTAAGTCACCCAGGAGTATTTAGCCTTGCAATTAGGCCCTTGCTGATTCAGAGGGAATTCCACGTGCCCCATGCTATTCGGTGTGCAGCTGATGCATTTTAAAAACCTTCCGCAGTTACCCAAAAGGACTACCTTTTCAGGCCGAGTCACTGAAAGTTGGAGGAGTTGCTTTTTTTTCAAGAAAACTTTTCTCTCATGCATGGCTACTTTGACTAACTGCATGTCAGCAACAATTGATGGACAAGTACACAACTCTAGCTCTATTGCAGGTTCTGTGAAGGCTGTTTCATAGTTCGATATCAATCAACTCATTGATCACAATTTACTAGTGAAAGAGATTTACCACTTAACACAGGCTTGAGTGTGTTATCTCTCAGCAAATGATTTAGTGGGCATTCATTTTCAGACATGTTTGGCTTGTTCATTGTACTACTGTATATTATGCATGCAAATGTATTCAAGTCTCACTCTTCAAGAAATTCATTTACTTGACTTGAAGATTTTGCATTTAACAGTGTGGAATGATAGCATCAGGGAGGTTATGAATGATACAGGTTCCCCGATGCTTGATGGATTCACTATTACGCTTATTTACATAAGAAAACTCAAGAAGAAGAAACTTGTATTAAACCTCACTGCCATAGAATTGGGAAGAGCTAGCACACCTATTCCTGGACCATTCTGTGGGTCTGTAACTTCAAGCGCGAATTGACTGTTCCAGAGCTAATTCCGTAGCATTATGCCGGTTCGCGTGTTTTGTTATACAGTAATTTACTTCAAGCGACTAAATATGCCATCTTCCTTCTTGTTGATTTTTAGCACACCTATCAAATCCAAAAGTTCGTCCAATGCAAAGATGATTCTAGACACGTGAGTAGAGCTTTGGCATCAACCTCAGTTGTGAAAAAATAGCCCGTGCGAATTTGGAGAAAGAAAAACATGTAATTCATCTAGCACTACCTGATTTGCCAACAGTCCTCATTCGTTATACAGTCTGCAATTTAAACTCAAAACTTGTCATATTATCTGTTGTTTCATGAAATCTTTTGCTACTGGACATACTAATAGACGGAGGGGGGGGGGGGAGAGATGTTGGATGTCGTGCTGACAGACTACTACCATTTGGGGCTTGAAAAAGCAACTCTTCATTTCCCGTAAAGGCACGTGAGCCTCAAGGCAATGGATTTGCCAAATATGGGATTGGGACCATTCAATAAATGAGACTTTATAATGTTTGGTGCTTTGATGGGCCTAACTTACCTCGCATGCAACTCTCATATATAATATAAGTAATGTCTGCTTACTTCCTCAAATCATTTTATGTCATTTTTGACTGATAATCTTTATTGAATGGACAAGTATAAAAACTTATCACACTGAACCCTCTTAAGGCGTTCCCTGGGTTTTGCTGCTCTCATGCCTCTCTTTCCACTTTGTTTACCCCCACAATCTGGAATCTAGAGAGTCGTACAATACTAAATTTCGAATTACATACATTCTCCTTATAGTTGTTTCTCTGATTCTGTTTATATTAAGAAAGACTCTCCCCTCTGTGTGTGTGTGTGTGATAATTATACTGATGAAGGGTGGAGTCTAGAACTTAAGCTGTTGTTCTAATTCTGATGTTCCAATGTTGAATGCAGTGGCTTTTTGTGGCTGGAATCGACAATCTTGACACATCCTCCTGTATTGTCAGTCCACCGGAAGTGAAGTACGATTAACATTTTATGTTCTATTTGAACGCTTTAATAATCATCTCATTGTCCATTACATTGCTTTATGTAGCTTTCTTGTAAATACAATGGGAGTACCAGGGAGGACAAAAACCAACATGGTTCGTCTGCTTTTACTAAATATCTGCTGAAACGAACATCTTTTATCCTTTTGTTTCTTTGTTTGTTTGGCCTCACTTTATTTTATTCAAGTTTCATCTTACATATCCATGTGTTATCTGCACTAGCATAACGGTCCACAGCTCCCTACAAATGTGACTACAATGCTCAAGTATGGAGTTAATCTTCTACAAGCTGTAGGGAACTTTAATGGTACACATGCATATTATTGCTTCTACAGCTAACCATATATTTTTTTTCTTTTTTAGAAGTAATTCAGTTTTATTTATTTATTTATAATTTCTAAATAAACAGGCTGTTATATTATTGTCATAGCCGTTATGAGTTTGGTATCATCTGCTGACGCTCCACCTCTGCAAGATTATGTTGAGCCTGTTTCGACTTCAGTTGATTCTGGTAGTCTACTTAAATGCAAAAGCTTTCCCAGTATACTAGTTATTTATGTGCTGTTATACATTCTACTTTTTTGAATCACACTAGAATTCCTCTAAAATGTTGATGTAAAATTGAAATCAGATTGCGAAGTTATTGAGATGTCATCACGGATTTCCTTAAAATGCCCTATCAGGTATGCAGTTTTGTACCATCTGCCAAACTTTTTTTATTTGTGAGGTTGAAGTATTCCAATTTTTTTGATCCTGCTGATTTTTTCTGCTTCTCTTTCGTGAGGTTTGTAATTGCGTTGCACTACGATATGTGGAGTAGTATCTAAAATGGCAACTGCTTATGGATTTCGTAGATGCTCTACTCATGTTACTATCTTGATCTCCTTTAATAAGCAGCTTACGTCGATTACGAACTCCGGTCAAAGGGTATCGTTGCAAGCATCTTCAGGTAAAACAATGCCATTCTGTGAGTGCCCTATAGATGGAACAAATTTATCCATTTGGAAATTGGAATATCATATGCCAGGAGTGATCTTTTGCCTGCAGAAACATTTTCTTTTAGCATGGCTACCATAAGAAATTTTCATTTCTGGCTTTTTTGCCTAGTGCAGTGCTTTGATTTCAAAAATTTTTTGACAATCAATTCGAAGAGGCCTCTTTGGCGGTGCCCGCACTGTAACCAGACAGTTTGTTTTCCAGACATACGCATCGATCAGAAGATAGCAAAGGCAAGTCATGTTAATCTCTTCCTTATGCTATCTTTCCCCCATGCATGCCGACCCATCTCTTTGCTTTCAGGTATTGAGCGAGGTCGGAGAGAATGTTGTTGATGTGATTATATCAGCAGATGGATCCTGGAAGCCCATCTTGGTAAATGATGAACAGTCTGGACAAACTAGTGGCAACACACCAATCAATCACCCCAAAAAACTTGTGCAGTCTGAAGCCTCAGGTCAGACTATTCTTACATCCACTGCTGCCGGAAATCATTTGGCCTTAGATGTCAACAATTTGCACCAAAATCCTTCTTCTACGTTGCAGCGCTCAGCAGGTTCTTCAATTGATCATAATCTTAACAGAATATCCAGTACCGCCCCTTTGTCCACTCTGGAGCAATCACCTGTTCAAACTGATGTTATCTCTCGGACTCATTATGAATCTGTTGGGCAAACACAGGCTATTCTTACATCCACTGCTCCCAACAATTTGCACCAAAATCCTTCTTCTACGTTGCAGCGCTCAGCAGATTCTTCAATTGATCATAATCTTAACAGAATATCCAGTACTGCCCTTTTGTCCACTCTGGGGCAATCACCTGTTCAAACTGATGTTATCTATCCGACTCAACATGAATCTGTTGGGCTAACACAGGCAGGTTTTTCTTCATTGCAGAATCAGTTTAATTTGTATAATTCACTGCACCAACAGTCTGATTATGCAAGTTCAGTTGCAAGAAATACACATGGGATGTTGCCACCCGGAAACATTAATAGACAGCTTAGTGAATATCCAAGAGCAAGGCTGCCTCCTCCAGGCTATCCTCAAATACCCAGTTTGTTGGAAAATTACAGAAACTTGGATCCATTAATGCCTACAGGTGCATCCTTTGCTATGTCTCATACCATTTCGTCTTTGCCACAATATGAGACACTTAACCATGGAATGGATACACAGCTACAGCCTTCTTGGTTTCATGCCAACGCCCCATCAGTTTCACCCATGCTTTCATATGTTAGGCCGCACCATTCAGCGAATCAGGTATGCTAGATATTTGAACTTTTCTAACAGTTGAATTCCTGTGTAGACCTAATACTTGCTGCATTATTTACGGTCTACTGATCAACAGGGAACAAGTGGTTCTGCACAAAATGCAGGTGCACATGGCATGGTCTTCAGGCCTCCCTCCATGCAGCAAAATAGGCACCACCCGTACCGTGTAAACTCCAACACTCCTCAAGTGTTGGGCACTTTGCCCAACATGGCCCATGCATTTGTTCATGCTCAACCACAGGAGGTTCAAATAGGTGTTACTCCGGTTTATGGTACTGCTCAGCAAGGTCAGAGTACAACACCATCAGTTCCTTTTCAACCCACACCATCTAGAACAAGTTCGGCTTATTCTCTTGGTATGGTATCTGATTGGCATAGAGCAGCAAGGGAGCAACAACAGAGCAATGGTGGAGACGGGTTGGCAGCAATGGCATCAAAGAATCAGTGCCCCTTAGGGAGAATGAGGGGAAGCCTGAGAGGCGAGGTTGCCACTGCATATCGCCAGTATATCCTTGGACCACCACAACAGGCTGCTCGAGCTTCCCTGCCTCCAACTCAAGTGGCAGCTAATCTCGGTGCAGTACCAATCCAAACCATGGCACCTAATACTACATTTACTCCCATTCCAAATGTTTCAGAGGGACAAAGTCATCTAAGTTCACGATATGCAACAGGTAGCTCAGGTTCTTTTCCCCAACAATCTCGAGGAGTACATTGATGGATGGGTACATGCACTTTTGATGAAGTGAATATTGTAGGATACGGTGTTCTTGCTTTTAGATAAAACAAGCTAAAGGGTTTACTAGGTAAAAACCACAGGTTCTTTGTTAAATTGGAGATATGTAGGGCTGGGAAAAGTGCCTCTAGCTGTATAGTGGCTGTTCTGCATCATGAAAAGTGAAAACAGTTTAGTATTATATAGTACATGCCAATTGATATCATTTCCACTAATCACTGTGCTTCTATAGTTTTTTCTTGGAATAAAACCAGGGCCACTTATAACCTATCAAAGAAATAAATTTGCTCGCGAAGAGGACCAAGAGTCAAAAAGGGAAAAATTCAAGGAGCGATTGTGACAATTGTAAATCGTGGGGAAGCCTATCAATTTGGTTTAAATGAGTCGTAAATGAGTTGAGTTACAATAAATTAGAGGTTGTAATGAGTTTAATGTATTATAACTCATTTAATTAACCGATCAACTCAATTATTTAATAAATGAGTTAAGTTAAATTCGAACATTTGAATATTCTTTTGCACATTTTTTTTTTTACACATTTTAATACACAAATTTATAATTAAATGGGTTAAAATGGGTTAAACTGTTTAGCAGGTTAAAGCGGATTAGAATGAATTAATGAGTAACAAATTGACGGGTATAATCGTGGGATTCACTAGTTTATATTATCGCATTTTAGATCCTAACATCTTAGTGAGCTTGCAAAACAGATCCCTCGGTTCCAGAAATTATCAGTTAGATCCTAATGTTTTATTTTTGTTGTAAAATAGGTTTTTTTTTTTTTTTTGGATGAAAATCATTAACTATTAATCGGAGGCTTATTTTACAAGCCCATAAAAACATCAGGAGTCTAAAATGAGATTAACCCTCTAAATATTAAAGCTTCAACTAAAAACTATTTTTATATTTTTATAAGTTATAATATAAAATAAAGCATTGAACTGATCTATTTTACATACTTTTCTCCTAATTTTTAGTATTAAAAATTCTTTTCGTATTTGACTCAACTCTGTTCGTGTCTCCCAATTCTTTTTACATATTTGCTTTCTATTTTATTTTTATTTTTTTCCAAATTTAAATCAAAATTTCCAATATATTTAATTTTAAAAAATGCATCACAATTGTTGTGGATAGACCTAGTAGTAAATAAGGAGGGATTATCGACAATTTTGATTGCATTGTGTGAAAAATACGTTTATAAGAAAAATACATCCTATGTTGATTATTTATATAATATATTAGGTATACTCGCGCCAAGGGACACTTGAAGCGAGTGCAATTTTTTTAAATTAAATATATAATTTAAAAAATTGAGAGAATATGAAAATAATGGGGGGAGTGGTTGAAAAAAATTCTAAGTTTTGATAATTTGATGAATTATGAAAGAATTAAAAAAAAGTTAAATTAATAAAATGCAAAAATAATCAATATATGATGAATATTATTTTAATCTAATGATCTACAATTTGACACTAACTAAATAAAATAATATAATAAATACATATGAAAGAATTAATGAAATATATATAATAAGCAATAGAGAAAATTATACAACTAAAAAATATATGTACACCCTCTATTGGTCCCAAAATATGTCAAAAATATTTTCTAGAGATGCGTGTTATTTTTTTTCCAGAAATTAATCTCTTTTATTGATAAAATTATAAATTTAAAAATAACATTAAGAATATCCTTAGTATTGTTATACATTTTTTTAAAATTAACTTAATATATTATTAAAATTAATACTCAAATAATATATATTATATTTAAAATTCTAAATTTTCAAAATATAATAATACTAATGACATTTTTTAATTTCGTAATAGTAAACTAATTCCCAAAAATTAATTAAAATAAAAAAATAAAAAAATAAAAAAGATTAATTTCATTTTAAACCCTAATATTTTCATGAGCTCGCAAACAAGTCTTCCGGTAAAAAGCTATTGATTTCCATCCAAAAAAGTCCATTTTGCAATAAAAATAAAATATTAGGGCCTAAGTGACAATTCTTGAAATGGGGGAACTTGTTTTATGAGCTCACAAAACATCAGAATCTAAATGCGATAAACACTATTAATTAATAAAAAATGCAGGTAAAGTTTTCTTTAAAAATATATCAGTAGTGAGTTTTAAAATATATCATTTGAAGTGTTTCAAAACTCACATAAAAAACAATGCGTTTTAAAAAGCTATAAAGTGTAGTTATTTTTTTAAAACGCCGATAATTAGTAGTGAGTATTGGTAATTTGACTTGTGTACTCTTTGTAAAAGCAATAATTTTTTTTTTCCATATGTGTGTGAACGTGCGCATATATATATATAGGGATTAGCTAATATCCCCACTAGTTGTAGGAGGTTAGCAATGTCCCCATTTTTTCTTTCCCAA
>JAOWAN010000051.1:11492555-11503837 GCA_028566635.1 Lobelia cardinalis | reverse complement strand
ATCATATAGAGGAGGCCAATCCTTCTTCTCTGCCAACAAAGTGGCAGCATCTTTAAAAGGCCTTAATGCATGAATTTCTTCAAACATCCATGGGAAGATCATCTGCAAACATTAGCCAGCAATGTGACTATTAATTTTACCATGCGTAAGATAGAGTTTTTACTTAGCCCTCGGGGCAAACATGAGCGGGTGCTGCACCTAGGCCTGTAAATGAGTTGGGCCAAGTCAGGTTTTTGCAGGCTCGAGCCGGGGGGTTCGTCAAGTTTTCCCACAAGTCGGGCCTTCGCGGTCTCGAGCTGGACCTCAATCAGCTAGACTCGACTCGACTCAGAACTGGATCATGAGACACTCGTGGGCCTTTGTGACCCAAGGCATTAGCGGGCTTTAACATGTCTTGTCGGGCCTTAGTAAGCCTTCACGAGCCAAGACGAGTTTGGGCCAACAAAGAAATGAGTCATTTTAATGATTTGTTATTGTTCATGTGTTCCCTATTCAAGTATTATCAATTATGTGTTTTCCAGATCTTGTTTTGTGTTTTAAAATTTGAGTCAATGTTAATTGAGCTTTTTGAGTTATTATGTGTTGGCTTCGGTCTACACGCCCAGCCTTTTTAAGATCCGGATAATCTGGATTGAAATTTGGACTTGTTAATGGCGAGTCGATTTGGGCCTTAACGAGTCGAGCCCTAAAGGAGCCGGCTCGCGAGACTTGTGAGTCGAGTCAAGTCGGACTCACGAAATATGACGGGCCTGACGTTCGGTTCGGCTCGTGAAAGCAGTGCGAGTCTAGTCGGGCTAGAACTTGTCGAACCGGGTCGAGCCCTCGAGGTGGCCCGACTCGTTTACAGCCCTAGCTGCACCCCACCCACTAAAAAATTCTCTATTTAACCCATCGTCGAGTGAATCAAGTTGATGGTAAGCAACCTGGTTGCTTTAAAAGGGCGACTGGGAACCGGAGAGGTGGCACAGCCATACTGAAGAGACCCTTGCGAGCAGATAGGAGGAAAGGGAGAAAGCATTAAATTGAAAATAAGGAACACCCAGGATCTTTCCAAGTTTCCAGATATCTGATTGTCAAATATTTACACCCATCATTTTCAAAAGCATTTATATTCCTCTTGCTCCAAATGACCCAGAGAGAGCACAATACATCTATTGCTAACAAGTAATCCCACCTTTTTTTAAACCACAAACACACCACATCTGTAATTAATCTTGAGTAGCATCTTTATGCTGACACTAAAACCAATTAGCCTCTTCAAACAATCTATATTAGTGATTTTCAAGTAAAAGTCATTAAGAATTAATTTTGCAAATCTTCTGGTCGATCAACAAATATAATGGAGGGAAGAATTGTATAATGCAAAGAAAGTTAGCAGGAGGCGCAGACCAGAAAACACAACATGTGAGATGGTCTACGGAGTGACAAAGTTTATATAAAGTGTGTATAATATTAGCCAATAGATGAGAAGGAGACATTAACCTAACCAGATATGTTTCAATGAACTCTTAAGTGCTTTAATGATTACAAAGTATATTTGAGCTATATACCTTCATGAACATGTTTATGAATTAGAATCAAGTGCATCTGCTCCTATTTGGTTTCTACTGCTTCCTCCCATCCATGAAATGATGAAGTTACTTGATCACCTTTGCTAATTCCTTATATTTAAGCATGAGTTTGTTTATTTTCTTACCTCTCCAGTGAACAATACAGGGCTGCCTTCTTTTGCAGACTTTATAGCATCAAATTTGTCATCGTGCTGAACCCTTATTCTGTGAGCAGACCACCGCGATGAAGCACCCTTCAAGTTACAAACAACTGGGTAATAATATGCACCCAACAATTTACATATTTAATTGTAAATTGTCGAATATGAAAAACAGAAGACATGAATGGATTTTTTTCTGCAGTCAGATGGTCATTGATAAGTGAATAAGAACTTTACCTGGCAATAAATGGACTCGTGCATAAGGGCATATAAAGGATTTGTATCAAACTCCAACCACTTCTCAACCTGCATTCCGATCAGTGGAAGGAGATGTCATGCTGGAAAATGCTTCTGTGCGTATCCAATTTCATTAATGCCTTCATTTAGCACCTTGCTTTTTCTTTCTTTTTTCTTCTTTGTATGTGTATGGGGGAGGGGGAGGGATGAGAATTGAAGAAGTCCAAATAATTTTCACTATACTATTAGATGTGTCATGTCGGTTATTTTAAATTTCTTAAAAACCCCACTTTAAAATAATGTGAGCATTTTTCTGTTGACAAGATCATATGGTGACTTCTTAACGAGAAAGTGTGAATACCAATTTGAAATCGTGAATAGCAAGAAGAAATTGTTAGAATCTAACCCAAAACCCAAGCCGATTTGTGCATGAGACAACCAACAAGCAGCTCAAGAAAGGGTCAATTCTAAGGAGAAATCGTTAGGAGCCAAAAATAAGTTCTCAACTTCAACCTCAAGCGGTTGTGCATGGATGTGATGGGTCACGCACCAACTAATTACTTGGAGACCACTCGCGTACCTCAATCATCTACACTTACTAGTGGAGACCAGTAGTGTAGCTCACCCACCTATACTTGTGGTTACCACTGGAGTAGATTACTCTGACAAGTTAGAACCCTGCACATAAGTTGGAGGTCCAACTTACAAGAAACTTGTGGCATTCTGGCGTTACTCGGAACTAAAACATTGAGAGAAATCTGATTTTTATCGGTGTCTGGACTCTGGAGGCCCATTAGAGTGGTATTTAAACCATTTTACAATATTCAGTCTAAGTACCAGCCTCTTAAAAATGAAGGTATCGACATATCCCACTAAGTATGCAGTTCTTATCTAAACCTTCGTTTCTGGTATATAAAATAATTTATCTTTCTTACCGCATTCAAGAAGTAGTAGCTGATTCGCTTCTGTGCTCCTGGAACAATGACGGGATCCCAGACCCTCTCAAACCTAAGGGAGGAAGTGGAAGAAACAATCAGAGAAATACCAATATACCATAAAAAATCTGTTTTACCTCTAAAGGATGACTTACAAGTAGTGCAAGCGCTCAAAACCTGTGCTTGCTCCTAGGCCAGTACAGCCTAGGAGTTGTAATACTCTTGGGGTTAAGAGACCACCTGATGGAAGTGGCACCTACAGAGGGGGGGGGGGAGAGGAGAAATTAGTGACATTTCATATAGCATACATCATAGATTAGTAGTATAGGTAATTCTCTCACCCCGCCTCCTTCAGAATCGGCCAAGTGAATTACGACATCGTGTATAATTTCAATGTCCTGAGGATATCTCTTGTAGAATTTCTCATTCTGGCGGACAATAGGTTCGATGCATGCACAATACACAGCATCTGCCGTGCAACCACCACTAATAGGAGGGATTCCACCGGTCAAAAAGACTTGTGTCAACCCTTGCGGTGCAAAACTCAGATACGTCACTGCACAAAAACCACCATAACTCTACGCAAGAAAAAAGAGCAGTCACCAAAGTACGCCTCTACAAGTCACAGACAACATAATAATGCAACGTGTCCACCAACTACAAGATAGTGATAAGTTAGTCGAAAGGAATAAGGGGCACACTGGAGCTCTCCTGAATTAATTTTGTGAACGCAAGAGAAAGCAAAAAAATTATAACCAACAATAAAATCAGCCTTGGTACCTGACCCAAAACCTTCCAAGGCCCCGCATAGGGAACCAGACGTTTTCTAATGAATTCAGCATCATTCACTATATTATCTGCTCTAAAATGCTTCAAATAGTCAACCAAATCTTCCGCAGACTTCATTTGCAGCATTGATGACGTTGTTAAAGGAGTAGATAAGCCTGTTCCACGCTGCATTCAGAAAACATGAGAGAAGATAAGATAGAAGCTTAACACATTACTTCTGAAGCTTAAGTAATACCCTAAACATGTTGGAAAAACTTAAGCTTAAGCTTAAGTGACACTTGCCTGATCCATTAATATAACACGGTTTTCTTCGCATGCTTTACTTAACCACCCACCTGCTCCAGTCGGTCGTGGAGACTCAAAACCAGGTCCACCTTGTAAGTACAAAAGGTATGGTAGCGGCAGATCTTCCTTCCCAGCTGCACAACATATTCATATTCAGTGCAAGACAAACCAAGCAAGCCACAAATATGACCAACAAGACAAGTATTTACAGAAACATATATAAAGTTTCAATGGTGCAGTAACAATTGGGAAATCAGTGGAAGGCAATGCAGTGATGATCATTCTCGAGCACTTTAATTTATTCTTAAAAAAAAGTGTCTTTTTAAAAGTAATAACAGAATCATGAATCCATACAAATTAACATTACTGATCAAATATATGGCTAAAAACAATTTGAGTGCCAGTTTAGAACTTCACTTCCAATGAAGAGCAAACCAACAAGTTTAGATACTCGAGAATTTGTACCACAAAAAGAAAGTTAAATCATTAGAAGATCTATCCTCAACCTCATAAGTGTACTCAATCACTAACCCTCCTAGTTTTAATTTAGTGGATAAAGGCAGAGTGTGGTGAGTTGATCTGAGCATTTATATCTTCAAAGTCCAAAAAACAAGCACCAAATTGCATGCTAACAAAAAATCCCCAAGCATTCATGACTGAACCAATCAGCACAGTGTAACCATAAAGGAAAGTGCTTGATACACACTAGTTTTGTTTGATAGGGATAAAGGTCACTTAAGCTGAGTTCAGCTGACCATTCATCCTCATATTCTAAATAAAAAAATAAAAACAAATTGCATCACCCAACCAAACATCACAATATATTCAAGTCTAAACCAATCAGAAGAATTTTAACCATAAAGGAAAATGGTTGATATACAGTAACCTCTTCCATCAAAACCAACGAACCTTTACAAAGCATTTGATGCAACCTGAAATGATGATGATGTGAACAAAGAATTTATGAACTTGTTAAGTTTGGCTGTAGATGTATGTAGCACAACTCAATTATAAACTTCCAGGCAACTTAACAGTTCAAACACAGCACAAATCCCTAACTAGCCTACTATACATCCCCTTTGGACCTTCCAAAATTGTGTTGGCCATGTTTCAAATGAAAAGTTGATACAAAGATAATTGTTTCTCCTAGCCATAAAATGGATCATAGTAACTATGTATGTGGTTGACAAGGGGTTATAAATCCCTCCCATCTGTTAAAGAGACCACTTTATATACTTAAAATCAGCACTGTTAAATACTCCCTCCATTTCAATTTAATTGTCCCCACCCATTTGCACAATATTTAAGAAAAGTAAATTTTATTGACATAATCAAAAGAAAAGTGGGTCCAAATGAAATTGGGGAAATAAATCACTTGTCATATTCTCAAATAGGAATGTGGACAATTATTTTGAAACTTCCTAAAATAGAATAGTGGACGATTAAAATGAAATGGAGGGAGTATCAATTAAGCTTATGAACATTTTCTTTAAGTAAAACCTTTCTATTTTGTATATAGAAACTACATTCTAAAATCGTGGGTTACAACTTCTATAATATGGCAAAAACACATAAATTCGAGCATTTATCTGGTCAAACTTTAGTTAGGTCAGCCAAGAAAAGCCAAAACTGGGCTTATAGAGGTAGTAAATTTATTCTTCATGAACAAGTACAAGTAGTTCAACTACCAATCCTAAGACTGAAGGAATTGGCTTTGAAAAATCAAAAGATGAATTCATTAGTAAATACAAACGATATAGCTTAACATTTTAATTAACTAATGTCATTGATCCAAACATGAACTCCGAACCTCTGCAGTTGGGCGGCAGCTGCAGTGAACTGCCTGACATATCCTCCGAATATTCACTCCAACTTTAAATAACTACTAATATTTCATTTTCTTTGGTGCTATTAGAGAGAAGGCTTTGACTAGGAAGCTCTAATCTGTCAGTTTACTAATTGTATTCCCGTTCCTATCAGAACAGTCTACTTTCCACCATAAAATATGGAACATCTGTATATATCACATCATTATTCAGCCTAATTTTGTTCCATTTGTGGTGATCAACTTTCAAATACTAAATACTAAGAATCAGAAATTTTGTATGTCAATCATCTCACCAACGTTTAATCAAGTTGAGCAGAGAGTTTATACATTAGGATTCAGGCTTTGTTGTTGTTGTTAAGTAAGAATTTCACTACCAAAAACTGAACAATACAATGAGATTCCTGTTCCTAGAAAATTTCGTTGTAACACCGAAAGTGTTTCTAACCACTCCTCTGTGTCCCTTAAAACCTCCTACCAGTCTTTTTTACTCTCCTTCAAAATCCTTGCATTCCTCTCTCGCCAAATGCAGTGTGCAACACTTAGAGTTAACTTATTCAGCAGAGTAGATAGGCGACCCTTTCCATTTTGTGTTTCCAAGCTCCAGAATCTCCTCCATGATATTCCACCCTTTATTTACAATACTTCCCAAATGTTCTATGTATGAACATTGAAAAAACAAATGTGAAAGATTTTCTTGCTTCCAAATGACACAAGCTGCAACTGTCTACAGTTATGATTCCCCATCCTCTCAATCTGTCTTTAGTGTTTAACCTCTTCAAGCAAATAATCCACTGGATGAAAGCACACTTGGAATATGAACCTCAAACCAAACTGTTTTCCACCAATCCACTTTATCCTTTTTTTTTTCTTATAAAATCCCATGCACTCCTAGCACTATATTGATGAGCAGTCGTCCCCCACAACAGTGCCATATCACAACTGTCTGTGTGTATGAGGCGAGAAATTCCCCGTAGTGTTTCCTGATAACATGAGCAATAGTTTCAGCTTGTTGGTTGGCCCATTGCCAATTTGCATTTACTATTATTTCTTTCACCTTTGCTTCTTCTGTCAACCCTGCATCATGGATGATTCTCCTGACATAACCAAAGACCAAAGAGGATGCAAAGTATCCCACCAAAGGCTTATGCTTTCTACATTACCTACTTTATAATGAATAATATCTTTAAATATATTCCTTAAGTCCAAGAAGCATTACACTCTCCATATATTCCTATTTTCCAGAATAAAGTATTTGATTGATTCCCAAACCACCCGCACATTTTGGCAAACAGCCATCAATTCAAGCTACTTTCACCTTCTTTTTAGTCTCATTACCATGCCATAAGTTACTAGTGATTCTCAATTTCATGTGTCATTGTGCAGGCAAAATGAACAAAGTACTCCAGTAGATTGTAATGCTACGTAAGACTAATATCACCTGCGCCAGCCTCCCAGCATAAGACAGAATTTTATTGTCCAGTGGGCTCTCTTGGCTGTAATCTTATCTATCAAACATTGGCACTCCTCTTTCTTCAACCTAGTTGTGATGTGAGGTATATTTCACAGGCAAAGTTCCTAAAGGCATGCCAACAATATTACTGAGCCTACAATAGAACAAACTTTTTTGCTTATTTGCTTGCAGTCGAGAGAGCCATTCAAATTGTTTGCGAGCCTTATTAATTACCAGGATGAACTGCAGATCAGCTTTTGCCAGTATAAACAGGTCGTCTGCAAAACTAACATGAGAAATTGCCAGCTTACAGCACTTCGGATGATAGTTATATCCCCCTTGATCAATATTGCAGTCCAAAATGCAAGTGAAAGCTTCCATAACCAAACGGAACAAGTATGGGGACAGTGGGTCCCCCATGTCTCAAACTTTTTCCTGCAGCAACAAAACCTTCCAAACTACCACTGATATTAATAGAGTATTTCACTGTTGTTACACTTACACCCTCTTCAATCCATTTCCTGAATTGAATAGGGAAGTTTAACACCCTTAGCATCTCAAAAAGGAAACCCAAATTAACAATTTAACAGTCATAAGCCTTCATGATATCCAGCTTGATAGCACATATACCAAGGCTCTTATTCAAATGATAACCTTTCACACTCTCCGGCACTGGCAACACATTATCTACTATTGCCTTCCCTGGCAACAAAAGCAGTGTGTCTCTCACTAACCAAATGAGGCAGCAAAGGTTTCATTCTTTCCACTAGAATTTTTATATACATTTATAAAGTGTCGTACGGCAAGAAATAGATCTGTAATCCTTCATGGTAGCTGAGGCTTGTGTTTTTGGGATAAGAGAAATGGCTGCACAGTTCCTTCTCTTAATATTCTGCCTGAAAAAAGAAGTGCCTCGCTGCTTCAAGAATCTCCTTCCCTACTATTTCCCAGTTTCGTTGAAAAAATGTAGCAATGTATCCATCTGGTCTAGGAGCTTTATCTCCATGAATAGCAAACATAGCACTTATAATCTCTGTATCTTTTATTGGCTCAACAATCTCCTTCCCTACTATTTCCCAGTTTTGTTGAAAAACTTTAGCATTGTATCCATCTGGTCCAGGAGCTTTATCTCCATGAATAGCAAACATAGCACTTTTAATCTGTATCTGTTCCCCGCTTTACTAAATCTTCTGCCTGAGCATATATTAACTTCCTTTCATTACTTTTTCCAGAATAGGGTCAGTTCTCTTATCAAAAGCTTCTGTACTTCCAACAGATCCTTGTAAAATCTTATAATCTCTCTTGATTCTTGACATCTTCTTCATTGGTCAATTTATTTCCTTGCATATCCTGGATAGTCACAATTCTACTTCTGCTCCTGTTACCAGTCATTTTTTATGGAAATAACCAATATTTTTATCCCCTTGTTGTAGCCATCTAATTCTGGATTTTTGTTTATAGAAGCTTTCTTCAGTAGCACTGAAATCAGCATAAGCCACCATCATGTCTTTTTCCGTCCTTGCGGTAATGTTTGTAGGAGATAGCTTTAAATGTCTTTGGATAGCATAGATTTCCACTTTAGCAGCCTGAACTCTCATACTGATATTACAATAGAAATCCTGATTCAACTTTCTCGATGGAATTTTTAAACTTTTGAGCTTTCTGCTGACTCTATATATAGGGCTTCCATCCACATTCTCATTCCACCCATTCTCCAAAATTCCCTTCAACTTATTGTTTGCCATCCAGACGTTAAAGAACTTGAAAGATCTTCAACCATGTGCAACCTTCTTTATAGAGGCCACAAAGAGGACAGTGATCAGGAACTCCAAGTTCAACAGCTACAATTTCACAGCATTCAAACACTTGCTGCCAAGCATTATTGTTCAATTCTCTATCAATTTTTATCAGTATGTTAGCATTTCCCTCTCCTTAATTATCCCAGGTATTGTAAAAACCCTTACTTTATATCATCCTTACCAACTATGTGCAAGCAATCATTAAAATCTCTAACATCTCTAATATGTATCCCATTTTCTCCCAGCTTTCCATGCCGCTACCTTACTATGTTAAAATTCCCAATCCACATCCAAGCCTTATTCTCCAAACTTTTAGCTATCATTTCCAAGTGTCTCCATAAGCTACATACTTACATGGAATTAAAATCTCTTAATTTATCCGTCCCAAATTGAGCGACCAATGTTCACCATTTTCGGGTGAAGTTCATATATTTTGATTAAATATTAGTAATAAAAATTTACTTATTATTGCAAACTTTTACTAAAAGATGTTTTATGGATAGTAGTTTTCTAGCGATCATTTATGGATAGTAGTAATAATTTGATAATAAATTTTCAATAAGGAAAATGAAGGGTCATTTTTTTAGCAGGAGTACGAATATAGAATGAGAATCGGGAGGGAGGGAGGGAGGGAGGGGGGAGAGATTACCAGCGACGACCTCACGAGCGAAAACGGAGATCTTAGCGGAGTAAGGCTGCGAGCGGGAGTAGTCGAGCGGGACGGAGAAGCGGTGGTCGCGGAGTTGGAGCTCCGGCACGGAGTACCATGGCCCCGCCACGTGCTCTCCCATTGCGGAAACGGTTACGAGTGGTTTGACGCAGAAGGAGAAAGGCTTTCGGGGAGAGGAGCGACGGAGTAGGACTCTGGTGTTTATTACTCCTACTAAGGACAATGGTATTGGTGGGACGACTGCCCACATTTGAGTGTTGGCTGACTGGCTAGCTAGAGTGAGAAATTTTGTGAATTGAGCTCCATGCGAGGAGTAGTTGGGTGGGCCCACCACCACCGTAGGCTAAAAGTTGCTCTATTTTGGTGCACGAGTGTGATGAGAGTCTCCACCCAATAGGAGCAATTTTTTAGATTTATCAAAAAAATACAAAAGAAAAAAAAAATCTTATAGAAATATTTCAATTTGGTGTAACAAAATTTAGCTATAGAGTATAGAGTTCACTAAAATTTTAGTCAAATCCAATCAAGTTTATAAGAATTTCAATTTTTTCTTTTTGCTTTTTATGAAGTTCTGTAATAATTAGGGGTGGTTTCGGTAGGACAACCGTACCAAAACCCCATTATCATTATCATTACCGAAAAATTTGTAATGCAAATAAAAAAGTCTACTTTTTTATAAGGAGATACAGTTTTCTCGAGGCTCTTTTCCGCCAATACTTGGACTTAGAGCTCGGAAGCTCAGCCTTTGACGGGAATCAAGAACATACGACACTTAATCCGTATCTTAAGGGATTCTTGGTGGAATATCTCCGCAAGGAGACGAATCCCGAAGGCGTACTTGGGGCATAACTGGCTTATACTCCCACCGTGTTAATCATCTAGCTAGGCAGCGCAAAGGTTAAAGATTAATTAGCCGAGCGTTAGCGAAGCTAGATTCTCATTACGAGACTTTGCCCTCCGGAGTGACCTTTAGTAGTTTCTCTTCTCTGAATCCTCTATGGGCCGAGAAGACCTTTCCGTCAGCTTTTGATCTGAATACATTCAAAACTATTCAAAGCTATTTACGCGAAGGACTCTCTTTATCTTTAACAGAATAGATTCTTTCTTGCTACGGAGCCCGTAAAGGAGTTGTGGATACTGCTCTACGAACATCGGATGCTGGATATCTCACTCGCAGACTTGTGGAAGGACTTCCATTTCGGATTATTTTTGGACGGGAAGGGTATGAACCTAGTCTTGGTTCCTCTGGAGCTCATTTCGAAAGTAGGTACCCGGCCGTTATGACTACTTACTATTCATATTAAAGGACGAACATTCGAAATTCGAGAGGAATTTTTTCAAAGTGGATTTGATGTGAGCACGCCTAGGGATAGTCGTGATTTGGTACAGCTTAACGGACCATTGACAAGGTCGAAGACCAAGCGACTAGTTAATGGGTTTGCTCGATTGGTCGCGAGCTATGGCGAGGAAGGAGCAAGCGAAGATGCTGGCCAGAAGTCAATTTCTGTATGTCTAGTTGAGCGACCAGTAGGCGAGCAAGTCAGCGAGCAAGGCACGTGCGAGCAAGATTAAAGGTCG
>JAOWAN010000051.1:11481068-11492455 GCA_028566635.1 Lobelia cardinalis | reverse complement strand
CTTCTCAGTTCTTCAAGCAATTGCGCTTGTTGGGTTGATTAGCCGCCCATCATAACTCACACAATCAACGTTCCTACATTTCCGATTGCAAGAAAGAATTCTTAATCGTTCCTCGGTTAAGGATCCTCCCATCAGGATTTATTAAATTAGTTCCTCAACAGTCTTCGGTTGTCTAAACACAGTAATTTCTCGACATCATATATGGAACTTGTGGAGAGTTACTGGGTCGGTTCGGACTGAACATTGGTTATTCGGATTGACTCGGTCAGGAGAAAAGAAAAAGAGCCGCAGACTAGGCACGACATTGAGTTCTGTAGGCTCGAATCCTACTGTCCACTAGAGATCAGAAATTGTTGAAGAACAAGTTTCATCACTCTTTATTTGAGTTTCTCAGCTCGACAGAAAGATAATAAGGATCGGGATCAGGATCCTCATCCGAATAATGATCTGATGCGGGAGAGGGATGAAGTGACTTGAAGAGGAACGAAGTAACTCGACCATAAGGGAGAGGCAAGCTTGAGGAGTTAGGCGAATTATGATATGAAGTCCCAAATCAATGGGGAAATAGCTAAAAATGTTCAAAAAGTAAGCTTTCACCTATATGCTGCATCAACTTTTTCAACTTTTTTGGTCGACACTCATAATTACATAAGATATGAACTTTCTCTTTCATACCTCATTTTTGGAGGAGAAATAGGACTCATTCCCCATTGAATTTTTTTAAAAACCCGTGTTTTTTGTTATCAAGTCTTTTTTCACCAACGAATGATGAAATTGACAAAGTGGCATTTTGAGATGAGTAGATTTGGCAATCGTATGCGTGCCTCAAAGGCCTTTACTAGAAATGGGAAGAACTCTTCTTTGCTGATCGACCAGCTCGAACCTATAATCCTATTTCATCAGGGCGCGATGAGTGCAGATTCTTTTGCCCGAGGTGGAGTAGCCAACGCTTCCGGTAGCTTCATCGGGGAATCTACTAGATCAAGGAGAGATTATTCAACTCGAAAAGGAACTTCTATGGCTGGGAGATTGGCGTATTCAGTGTCCAGTTTTGGTTCCTGCTAACAAGGATCATAGATAGGTTCCACCCGTTGTAGAGTTCCTCTAAGGTGCTTCACAATTACATGAAGAAACGAAACAACTCGACGGTTAAGGGGATTCCTAGAAATTGTTCACATATAAGAGAAGCTACGCACCTTGACGAGAGAGTTTTATAGGCTTTCTTACTTCTGAGGACACAAGCGGGCAGCTTACAATAGAGCTTTATCCGGGAACAATTATCCAGGAACTGAGGTGCAACTTCTTTTCTATTTTTTATTGATCAGTTTGATTTCCCTTCTTTTTTCGAAAATGGGATATTTCTGGACAAGGGAAGTTAGCCCTCGGCTATTGAGAATACTTCGGAACATCTTTTTCTAATATATCTACTTCTTTGAACAAGTTCGGGATAAAATAGCTACTCTCCTTCACAAGTCACCCTTTTCTTTAGGGCCGGGTGTGACCCCCAAAGAAGCCAGTGACTTGTCAAGTAAGTCAAATCAGTCAAATCACGGGTAGATCATCTTGAATATCTGGAAGAGATGAGCGACTCTCGTCCCGTGTGTAGTTGTCCCATCCGTATAGTCAAAATTAAATGAATAAAGGAGGAATAGGAATGGGTAGAGTAGGAAGCTGGGATTTTATTCATACTTAGATCCCACTCTGCCAAAAAGAGGAGGAAGAGCTCAATGAAAAGGATGAAAGGATCTGCTCAAGGTCCCGTAAGGCATTAAGTAGCTAATGCTGATTTAATGGATTATAAGCTGCCCTGGCCTGCCTCTCGAGATGTAATCAAGGGGTTGATCCATAATAAATTGAGCAATAGAGGGAGGCTTCTAATTTCGCAAAGAAATGCGACTATTTTCTATCAATTCCAGTTGCCTCGCTTCGCTCGTCTCCCCTCGGGGGAGAGTCGGTCGGGGGAGGGAAATTGCATTAAAAAATTTTCCCTCGTAAAAATCAATCATCTAGAGGTTACATTTTGAGTTGCTTTACTGAGGATTGAATTCCCTTGTGCCTTTCCTGTACCAGGTATTGTAGTTGCTATGTAAGTTCCCTTTACTAGGGCATTCAGAATAGTATTGGTCAGTTGAGCCTACCAACGTACGTCAGCGCGTCCTATAGGTCAGGGTAAGCTTTCGTCGAAGCATGCCCGGGCGAAAGAGTTGTCCAAACAAAGGATCTTCGTTATCAGGGCGCTAAAATGAGTGACTCTTGCTTGGAAAAAGAAGCAATCAAAGGAATAGACGAGAATGTGTTAAGCATTTGTCTAGATCTGCTTTTCCCAGTTATCTGCGGAGTCAAATTATTGAAATTCTTGCGAGAGATTGAGAAGATATCAAAAAAAGGATGAGAGACAGGCCGAGCAACGGAACTGATGGATTCTCACCTATGGGAAAAAGTATACATTTATAGCTTCCCCGAGCTAGCTAGACAAGCCGGGAATAAATAGATGCGCTAGAAAGTGTAGGGATTCCAACCCATTCAGAAGGGGTATACCGAAATTTTGGTAGGGCATGGTAGGGAATTGGCATTACCAATTTTTGGCCCAAGTTAAAAAAAAAACAAATTTCAAATTACAAGTTAAATTAATTCACACTTATAGGTCAAAGTTAATTGTTGTGTTTTAAAAAAATGCACCGAAAGAGACCGAAAAACTCAAATTATAAATTTAGGAGGCCAAAATTCTACCCACTCCTATAAATATCAACATTATAAAATCATCAATTTTCAATTGAAGCATTCAAAAAGTAGTAGGATTATGGTTTGAATTTTTTTGAAATGGTAGTGTGTAAGAATAGAATATGTAAATTAATTTTTTTTAATTTTTTATGTAATATAAATATAAAATTTCTAAATTATCCCTATTTCGGTACGGTAATGGTAATACCGTGATAATGATATTCATTATCATTACCCTACCAAAAATTTCGATACGGTACGGTAATAGTAGGGCAAATTTTTCGGTAGAAATTTTTTGGTAATTTTCCGTATGGTACGATAGGGCAATTGGTAATTTTTTTCCACCCCTAGTAATAATTATAGCATTGATCAACTTCTACTACATTAATTTTCCCCTAATTTCTAGAATATTTATTTAAAATATTATTTTTAGAATAATGTTAATAGCCACTACAAAGGTGTAGTAAAAGATTTGAGCTCCATTCGAACGCCACATTTTCTTGTTTTTCGATAAAAAAAAAACTTTTTGATGTCACGACATAAGTTTTTTTTATTTCAAATCAAACATATACATACCTTATACTCATAACACCGGTTGATATTTTGTGATATGATATGAATCATATGATCTTTTATAATGAAAACCTAAAAAAGTAAGTGAAAAATATAGAGAAGATGATGGAATTCATCAAAAATCAAATATCATATATTAGAACCTCAATCCTTGAGGTAGAGTTTTGGTGATAAGTCAAATCATTAGTTCTTAGCTTTAAAATTATTAATTTTTAGTTAATTAAGATTAATGATCAGATGATTAATCAAAACAGTCCATTATTCGGCACTTTCAAGTTCAAGAGTTAATGTTATTATTCCTTAATCATCAGTTAATCACTAAAATAGACCTGTCAAATATATCACTCATAAGTCAAACGTGAAGACTTAATTACAAATAGTGCAATTATGTAAACAACAAGATAAGTGATACATCCATCAAGGTCTCCAATGAAGGCCTGCACTTGGGTTAGCTCTATGAACTACATTGAAGAAAGATTTGTTCCGTACAAAGAAAATCTACAAGGAGTCCTTACAACAAGGAATGTACATCAATGAAGATCTCCATGAAGACAAAAATACATGAAGAGGCCGGGTCAAATTACCATGTGTGGGAGTGGCACGGCTATATCATGTTAGTTGATGAGGAGAATGGGTACACGTACGCCTGAGTATATTTACGGGATATTTTTTTGAGAGGGTTAAGGTAGTAAAGAGGGAGGCTGTTGTTGCTAAGAAGGCGGAGGTGGTTGTTGTTGAGGAGGAGGAGGAGAAAGTTGGGAAAGGTTTGAAGGAGTTGATTGAGTTAATTCGTCTATGGTCAGAGAACTTGGACAGGTGTGCAAATGGAGGGGAAAGGGAGATAGGGTTTTACAACAACAATTATGGTCGGAATCGTTTTGGATGGCTTGGTGTGCAGCTAGATTGAGCGTAATGGTAGTGTGCTCAAACAACATACTAAAAAAAAAGTCTCATTAGACTAGTTCGTATCCCTGCAAATTTCATGTGAAAATGGCATCCCTTTTCATGCGAAATAATCGGTCGATCGTTTGAGATGTATAGTGAAAAATAATTAGGTTTAAATAGATTTTGGGATATGGGTAATGAAAAAATAGTATGTATATGAATGAAAATATGTCAAAACATGTCGGAAAAGCTATCACGTGAACACTAAAATGGAGTTTTTCAAAACCAAAAAAATTAAATACTTAGGAGAATACAACCTTCAATTTCAGATCGATATCAATTCGTTGACACCTTTAGTTATAGGTCCTGATCAAAAAGTTTGTATTAATACTTCTTTAGTTAGAGCTCAAAAAGTAAGAAACTTAATTATTGGAAGCGGTTATTTACAAAGTAAACAAGTGCTAAATTTACTACACAAAAAATTTATAACAAAAATAATCTTTAATAAAAAAAATTTATACTCTTTTAAATTAAAAAAACAAAATTATTATTAGCTTTCTATATGCTTACTAGTTACTACAATACACTAACATAAATAACCCTATTAAGAATGAAAGATTCATAGCTGCCACGAATATGTAATCCTATGGTGAGCAATGGAATTGTGTTTTCTTCTATGCCCCCGCTTTTAATTCGGAAAGAAGAAATTTATCGGCAAACATGTCAACAAAAATCAGAGTTCACAAGAGCTGATCCAGAAAGAAAGCATAAAACCCAAAAAATCCGGTGCGGCGAAGTTTGGATCCATGGATTGTGCTACTGCTGATCCATGAATTAACAACGCGGCCAGATCGCTGGCTGAACTGCACAAATCAAAGACTAAAATGGATCATAAACCCCTACGGCAACAAGTGAAAACATCCGTCGTGTTACCAACGCACCTCCCCCACACTCTCATTTCGTTTATGCGTCGTTAATTCCGAGGCAGCGGAGCCACAAGGGCCTCTGACCTCTTCCAACTTGTCCGTGAATGCCTCTTGCTTGTTCAATACTTCGTCGAATTCGTCACGTTGTCCAGAGTCTCCAATCGGGAAGATTAGTAGTCGCTGGAATTATGTGACGACCGCAACAAGCATCATTCATGCCGATGAAGCTCCACTTCATCTTTAATTTCTCATCCCTTGATTCTCTATATTGACTCTTGAGGATTCAAATGTCGAATGAGCCCCCGAATTACAGGTGGAATTGAGGCAGGAGTTATGGTATCGTTTGGAAATATGAATTTATCAAGCGAGAAAGAATAAAATGAAAGAGGGAGGAGAAAATATGGTTAAAATAAATTTAATTTGTGTAGTAAAAATATTCTCGTTATTTAATTTGTGGGAGGGATAAAATATGAATATGAATATTTTAAAATTAGTAAAATATTAAAAAAATGTGTAAACGTGTATTTTATATGATGTGATAGTCGCTCAAATAAAAATCTAAATATCGTAAAAATCATATGAATTAATCTTGTTCGAAATAGAGCAAGGAATACGATTGAGATAAAAAAAATTGTAAACGGGATCAAAAATTTAAATATTTTGAGAGAAATTCACAATATATATATAGTCACAACTATAAGTTATTCAAGACACAGTAAGAGCTGGATCACGAGTTCGATACGGTGTTATATGGGAATACGAAGTATACAGAATAGATCTGATCACATATCAAATATCACTTCCATATATCAGATATATCACTATCTATCAATTTTTACTCTTCATCTACTACCCATATACCCATATATTATCAAATATCATATCACATTACTTTAATATCCTTTAAAATTTACTTTCATTTCCTCTCCTCTCTCTATCTCTCTTTCCTCTGTCAGAAACCTACTCCCCCACCCCCTTACATTATACCTACATCTCGGTTTCTTCAAGGTTATTATATGGTGTCCCGGCCTACTGACTTCATCACCAAGCTTGAATCAAAAACTGTCCAGTTCTTCTCCTCTCCTATGTCTAAAAAAGAAAAGGCCGGCCCTCCTGACCCTTTCGGTTATGGCAAATGCATTGGTCGGAACAACGATATTGGATGAGTTGAATACCTTCTCCTCATCACCAATCAAGAATCCAATCACGAAAGACTCTCATCACTGTTTGCTAATCACCCAGAAAAATTCCTGTAAATTTTTTCTATTCAATTTAATTTCATGCTGCAAAAATCTCGAGCAATTTGGAGCAATGCCGAGCCATTTTGAATTTTAGTTAATGGGTGCTCTGTTTTCTTGAATTTTGATTTTGATCAGGTGTGTTCTAAGTGATTACTTGGTTGCGATGAAAAAGATGGCGTGTGAGATTCTTGAACTTTTGGCTGATGGGTTAAAAATTCAGCTAAGGAATGTTTTTAGCAAGCTGTTGATGGATGAACAGAGTGACTCCATTTTCAGGCTAAATCACTACCCGCCATGCCCTAAGTTCCGAGAAATGAGTGATAGGAATTTAATTGGATTCAGAGAGCAGACTGACCCACAAATCATCTCTGTTTTGAGATCTAACAACACTTCAGCTTTCAAATATCATTGAGAGATGAGTTGTTGTTGTTGGGTTGCTCTTGTAGATGCACAGATCCTCAGGTTTGAAAGCTTTGAAAGAGAAGTTGGGTGTGAGGGTGAATTTTAATGGCGGCTTAGGTGGTGATGTTTATGGCAGAGAGAAGAGAGAAGGGGTTGAGGCAGAGAGAAGAGAGAGCAGGGGGATGGGATGGAGGTTTCTCGAGAGAGAAAGAGAGGAGAGAGAGTGTGTACAAGTGAGTTTCTTACCGATTAAAGCAGCAAGGGCAAAATAGATATTTTAGTGAATAAAGCCATTTATGTCATCTACACCATCGTCTGCCGCTCTCATGGCTTTAGTTCAGTGGTAAAATAGGTAGTAGATTTATAATATGGATCAAGGTTGGACTTCTGATAGGCCCAATGTGGGGATTTTATTCATCAAATCCAATGTGATGAGTAGCTCCTTTCCTTGTGGCCATTAGAATCCGTCATCTGACACGATACGAACTCATGATCCACTTTTAAGAAATTTGGAATTGTGCCCCATAAACTTTTAAGACTCGATAGCAAATTACTACTATATCGAAGAGTCCTCCGGCTTCTATTAAAACGCAACCCTAATGTTGTACTCCCAACGTTTCGATTTAATGGTTTCTGTACTGAAAAATTATTTGGAAAAAAGTTCTTAAACTCAAAATTGCTCAATTTTAGTCACTGTACTGAAAAAATCAAGCACAATTGGTCATCAATTTTAATTTCGGTCCAATTAAGTTTGAAATAGAAATAAGCATACATGACACTTGCTAATAGCGGAAATAAAAACCTTTAATTCATTCATTTTCTCTGTTAAATCGATTTATTTTCTTCATTTTTTATAAAAAAAAATAAGTGAAAAAACGAAAAAAAATGAAAAAATCTGATATTTTTTGCCCTGTCATTAATTAGCAAGTATCACGTATTTTTATTCCTATTTCAAATTTAATTGGACCGAAATTAAAATTAAGGATCAATTGCGCTTAATTATTTCAGTACATGGACTAAAATTGAGCAATCTTGAGTTTAAGGATTTTTTTTCAAATATTTTTTCAGTACAGAAATCATTTCCGCAATTTGTCCTAATTAAAACGAAAGAGTATATCCAATAAGTAATTTATACTTAAATTTAAATATTAAGAAATAGTATAGGACAAAAGTCGACCCGCAACTGACGGAAGAGGAAGAGTATAATGGAGAGAGGGAGTTACCAAAATCACTATGTTCATCACTTAAATTGCACATATGATAATTTACACCGACCGACTACCTGACATCGCAATTCACTCCCATACCCAAATTCCTAGAAGGTGGCGCCGCCGCTAAACCCCACCATTCACATTCTCTTTTTATTTTTCCGATCATCTTCCCAAAATTGAGTTTCTGCATCGTCTAAACCTCTTTAAGCGATGACCCTTTTCACTTCTCTTTCCAGAAGAGCCTACAGTTCTCTATCCAAGCCACCACCTTTCTTCAACACCCTCTTTACCATCTCTCGCTGCATGAGCAACATCCCGGAAAACACCGTCTACGGCGGACCCAAGCCGCAGAACCCCAATCAGAGGGTAACCCTGACAAACTTACGCCAGAAACACCGAAAGGGCGAGCCCATTACCATGGTGACTGCTTATGATTACCCATCCGCGGTGCACCTGGACGGCGCTGGAATCGATATTTGCCTTGTGGGTGATTCTGCTTCTATGGTGGTTCACGGGCACGACACGACGTTGCCGATCACGGTGGAGGAAATGCTTGTGCATTGTAGAGCGGTTGCTCGAGGCGCTAAACGCCCACTGCTTATTGGTGATCTTCCATTTGGTTCCTATGAATCAAGCAGTCAACAGGTAAACCCAATTAACAGTACTCTGTGCTTTCCATTATTTGTTTTAGTTAATCAGTCAAAAAGAGTTAAGTTTCTATATTCAAAATAGAATTATTTGCATATGTTTAGATTAAACGTTACTCCCTCCCTTCGTTGCGGACAAATAGTCTACTGTTCTATTTTGGAATGTTTCACAGGGAGAGTTTGCTTTCAATAATTAAGCTAGAAATATTGATGTATTTCCAAAAAGATTTTGTTTATCTTCAAAATATGATAGTTTTAACATATATTATCTTTAAAAATTTATAATTTTAGTGTAATTTGTAAAAGATATAAAGTGTTAGAAGTATAAAGTTTGAAAGTTTGACTTTTGAAAATGAACTTCTTGCCCGGAACGGAGGGAGTAATTTTCTATTTGTGGGCACTTGTTGTTATTCGCACCCGTCAATATAAATACTTTATTTAAGTACATTTGTTCTGCTATTCATATTCCTATTCCAACATTTATACGGATGAATTTATAATCCGGTTAATGCACTTAAAATCTGTGCAAACCTTCTGTCCAAATATTTAGCCAGTTTGACGAGCAAACCATTTATGGGGAACAGTGGTTTTTTTTCTTTCTAATTAAAAAATATTTAAAAACTAGAAGCAACTGTTTGCTATTGAAATGTGAGTAGACTTTCCCTTTCAACCTTGCCCAGCTTGAGAAATAATTTGCTCAGAAACATTTTGAAATGCAGACTGTAAATAAGATCATTTTTCTATTATGTTGGTCTAGCCTTTACCGTTGGCATTGAAGAAGTAGTTTTGCTTGATTGAGATACTGCTTCTCTTAGTGGAATTATTGGTTGGCATTGTGGAAAGGAAATAGTTTGGTGTACTGTTGGGGAGTGCTTATATTTAATTGAGATGGGGCTTCTTTAATGAGATTCTTGGTTGGCATTCTGGGAATAGTTTTAAGTTAATCTTTTAGTTTGAAACTTGTGATTTGGGTATTTTAAGCCCCATTGAGCATAGGGATTTGATTACTTGAAAACTTTGGTTATCACTTATTCTTTTTTGTTTCGTTAGGAGGAACCAAAGTTCAAATGTTAATTAGAAGACCGAATAAATACCGGACAGACTTCTCTTGCTGCTTGTGCAGCCAGGTGAAGTGAGCCTGTTATTCTTTATAGAACAATGAGCGTGCAAGTAAGCTTAGCTTTTCGGTTTCCTCCCCCTATGCGGTCGGCCTTATTTGGTGTCCCTTTTGGATAAAGTTGGATTGTGTGCAAAACCTGATTTCAAAAGCATTAATCATGCTTTCTACTTTCCAGCAAGTATACATTTAAATTTCATCAACTCAATCAACTGCAGTTTTCTTCTTGATACGATTCATTCCAACCGTTTTCCCCTTGCTATTAGGGTTGGAAACAAGTCTAGCCAAAACAAAAAAAAAGGGGGGGGGGGGTCTGAGCTTTGGCAAGCTTGAGTTTGGCTCGCTTGTTAAACAAGCTTTAGAAAAAACACTCGTGTTTGGTTCATTAGTTAACAAATTGAACTCAAGCCGACTTTTAAACAAATTGAGATTTTAGCTTGCGAACTAGTTTGTTGAAATCTTAAGTTTTCATAAATAGAATGAAAGTCACATGTTTAATCCTTTTTTTTTAACATGAAATCTAGCAATATTTGCCTTCATCTCATTCATTCTATGACAAAAACTACTTATATTTATAATGAAATAAAAAGTTACTCCCTCCATCCCAAATAAGCGATACTTTTTGTTGTTGATCACGAACGAAAAGTGTCACTCATTTTGGGACAGAGGGCGTCGTATTTAAATTATCAAAGTAAATGACTTATAAATATCATATAAAATGATAATATTGTGTATAAATTTGATATTTTATTCATATAAAAAACATATAAACAAGCCTAAATAGTTCACTAACTTTTACGAGCCGAGGTACGTTAAAACTTGAGTTCAGCTCGTTTATTTAACGAGCTTTAAAATCAAGCTTGAGTTTGGTTCGTTATGAAGCTAGCCAGACTCGAACGAGCTATTTAGCGAGCCGAATCCAAACAAGTTCACGAACTTATCGGTTCCATTGCAAGCCTACTTGCTATACAGCTTTAAGAATTTTCAGTAATGTTGGAGGTAAAATATAGCTAAATAAATGAATTAGAATAATGCTAGGCATCCAATTGAATCCCAATGTACAAGTCAAGCATGGGATTGCTTAGCAATGAGGACATACACTTATGACTCGCATACAACTCTCAGTAGGGAGTCAAAGTTGGCACATTTTTCAAAAATAATAATGAAACCGTAGCATTTTATATTAAACCATGTTCAAATCTGAGGTCAATTTTGAAACGTTCGTTGATTCATCTTTGGTGAAATTGTTTTGCTTGCATACTTTCACACAAGCAGGAGTGAAAAGCTGCACTCATCTGTTTTTCTGATAGATTAAACTGAATTTGGATATGATTGTGAAATGGTTGGTGATGCAGTTTTAGTTAATGAGCAGGCAGTTGATACAGCTGTCAGGGTACTGAAAGAAGGAGGAATGGATGCAATCAAGTTGGAAGGTGGTGCACCATCAAGAATTACGGCTGCAAAAGCTATTGTTGAAGCTGGTATTGCAGTAATGGGGCACGTGGGACTTACCCCTCAAGCCATTAGTGTTCTTGGGGGATTTAGACCTCAAGGGAAAAATGTCATCAGCGCCGTCAAGGTCTCTCCCTCTCTCTCTCTCTCTCTCTCTCTCTCTCTCTCTCTCTCTCTCTCTCTCTCTCTCTCTCTCTCTATTTTTTTAATTA
>JAOWAN010000051.1:11437285-11450749 GCA_028566635.1 Lobelia cardinalis | reverse complement strand
CTCTCTCTCTCTCTCTCTCTCTCTCTCTCTCTCTCTCTCTCTCTCTCTCTCTCTCTCTCTCTCTCTCTCTTCTTCCCGTTCGATCTCAATTCGACATTAAAGCAAACCACTGCCATCCTTTTTAATTTCAAACGAATCCCTTCTCATCTTTCCCCCTCTCGTCTCTTCTCTCCCAAGTCCCAACCTGTTGCAAGAAATGATAGTAAAAAATCTGTGGGAAATTTTGGAACCCTGCAAGAAAACCCTTCCCCTAAACCAGGTTTTGAAGGGCCGCTCCTCTTGTGCTGATCTCCACCGTCGCCGATGAAGAGGTATTCGAAGGAGGATTAGGGATCTTCGACGAATTCGTCGTCGACTGTTTCATTCTTCCCATCACATAAACAAGAAATCATTTTTTGATTTCTTTGATACAAAAGAAGAAGAAGATCTAGGGTTTAAGACGAATTCGCCGCCGACTGCTTCATTTAATATTGTATTTGATACATGGAAGATCTAGGGTTTAAGACGAATCCGCCGCCGTAGACTGAAGGGATGTAGCGTGTAGTAGAAATAGAGGGAAGGAAGAAGATGGGTTGAAAAATGATCATGGGCTGCTGGAAGAGAGAGTGGGAACGATTTTGATATAATTAGTTGAGAAAAAAATAAATTTGGAATGGAACAGTTTCGATTTCGTTCGTTTTTGGTGGTGGTGATGGTGGCTTGCTAAGGGAGAGAAGGAGAGGGTAAGGTAGGGTTCTTGTTTTTTCGTTTTTTAATTTTGCAATTAATGTTTTTTAATTATTTAAAAATTAACAAATAAGGTGAAATGATTAGTCATATTATTAATTATAATAATATATGGGTATCATATTATTGTAATTAATTTTGTAATTAATATCTTTTAAATTTATACCACTTCATTATTATTAGTACTAGATATTATTTTTAATTTTATCTAATTTTATTTTAATATTAATCTTAATATTATATATTATATATTATATATTATATAATTAACTAAATATTATATATTTTTTATAGGTATTATATTATATTTTTATATTTAGGGGTATTTTAGTCTTTTATTATATTTTTGTTAGTTTAAATTAATAGACAACTAATTAAAATTACACAGGTAGATGAACTCTTACAAAAAATATCATAAAAAATACCGTTAAAATCACGAATTCCAAAGAAGGACTCTTCCTATTTAACCCTTGTGTCAATACACTTTTTGGTGATAGCAGTATGCCTCCTCCTCTTCCTATGATTAAACTTTATTGGTCTAGTTAGTTCCCCATGTTTGGCCAAGCCTCTCTCTCGAGTTCGGATCCTCTATGGCACTTGGTGTGCCATTATGTGTGCCACCACTCACATAGAGGTGGATCTCATTGTTAGTGGGTCCCACCACTATGTGAATGGTGTACACCAAATGCCATAGAGGATCTCATTCCCTCTCTCTCCTTCTATCTTTGTGAGTGGGAGAGGAGCGAAGAAGTTTGATCAACTCATTCCCAGCCCAAACCCTTCCATTCACTCGCCACTAGAGACTTGTGAGAGTCTATTTATTTGGCATCTCAAATCTTTTCTAGGGTCCCCATCAATCCATAGTCTATATCTTTTCTTGACAAATACTCCCTCCATTCCAAATTAGTTGATCATTTGAAAAGAAAAAAGTTTTTCAAAATAGTTAATATTTTACATATTTTTTTATATTTTTCCTAAATTATCATTTTATCTTATTTATATCTCTTTAAATGAGAAAAGAATTTGAAAAGACATCATATATAAAGTGGGGATAAAATTAAAAATTAAAAGATATTTAATGCATTCCTTAATTAGTGTAATTTAACCTTAAACATCAACTATTTTGAAATGGAGGGGGTACGTACTAAAGTTCTAGGCCTGTTCCATCCGCACCCATATAAGAAAAGGGAGCCAACTTGAGAGAGAGAGAGAGAGAGAGAGAGAGAGAGAGATTGGGAGTTGGAATGATGAAATCTGGTTTAGAAGTTAGGGAGAAGCTAGCTAATCCCATTTGACAAATGAGCATACGTTTTGAGATTATCATAAACTTGTTATCAGCTCGATTAACAAATTTTGCTAGTTAGTCTTTCTGAACTAGAGTAGAAGGCACCCCGTGATCAGAATTGTCAGCGCACCAACACAAAAAACGCCAAGACAAAAGCAATTGCAAATACTACAAACACAGACGCAAAGACTTTAAACATCCGATTAGAGGCACTGCCTCGTTCCTCGGTCCTTTTCTTTCCTAACATCAACCCCACCTCTTCTAGACGTTTCCCGTAATGATTTCTTCAGAAAATAATAATTTTCAATCGATTTTCCATTTGAACTGAAGTTTTTAAATCTTGTAGCTTCAGCCAACAAAGAAAATCGGATTTTTCTATACCAAATGGTACATCATCTCCTATTACATTAGTTTTTAATAATATGTATCTTAAAATTTAGAGTTTGTCGCTACCCAATCGGGCACTTTTTGATTCCATCAAATTCTAGCGAAATTTCTCTTATTTGATAACAAAAAAGACTTACAAGAGTTTTGACTCTATTTCAAGCAAGATCAAAAAGGACTATTTTTATCCTGACTCGATAATTTTATCGAACTTAGTCTATCAAAAGTCCCCTGTCCTATTCATTTTTTTTTCTTTTTTTGTGACTTGACTGCTTTTCTCGAATACTGAAAATGAAACTTTAGACACTGCATTTTTAACATTTTAAGATCATTTTTTAAATGTTTTAGATGAGATTTAAAAAAAATAACATAAAAAATGGAACATCATTTGACACGAAAGATGAGCGTTTATTTTTTAAAAAATTCAAAAAAATATATAAAAATCAATACAATAGTGACACATGAATATAGCCACCCTTAATGATAGACTATAACATTACTTGTAGACATTGAACATAATGGGAGACAAATGTGTTTTATACCCCCTCCTTCCAAAACCAAATATATATATATAGGAAAATGATCAGCTACAAATCATAAATATCGTACAAACGTGCGAACCAGTTGTATCTTCGTTAATTTTGTTGTATCTTAATTTTATTTTATTTTTGTATCTTAATAATATCCCGTTGTATCTTATTATATTTTTGTTGTATCTTCGCATCTTGGTTAGTTTGTTGGATATTTACGAACCTGTCGTATTTTAGTATACTTTTGTTGTATCTTAGTTAATTTTCTTAAAAAAATTTCGTGTGTTGGATCTTTATTTTACAAAATACAGACAAATAACTAACATACAACAAAAATGTACAAAGATACAACTGATTCGTACGATTTGTACGAAAAAATGATTTTAAGCGAAATAAACTCATATATATATTATACATTTTATAAGCTTAAGGGAAAAGTTTTACATGTTTGTATCATTTTAAAATTACAAGAAGGGCTAGTGAGACGCAGATCTTTTTGCGACGTAGGGAATGTGTGACTTCAGCAGAAAAGGAACACTCATTTGGAGTAACATTTTTTCTTTAAAAAAAAAAAGTTGAGACTGTAAACTCAGACTTATTCCCACCGACTAGGGCTGAGCAGAAAAGTTTAAAAACCGACCCAACCAACCCAACCCAACCCAACCGATGTAAAAAAAAAATCGAACTAAGTTAATTGGTTTGGTTTTGGTTTTCAAAATTCTAAATTTTAAAGTTTGGGTTGGTTTCAGTTTTTGGCAATTGTTGAAGAGTTAAAACCGAACCGAACCGACTTCAATACATTTACTTCCGGTGCTTAAGTTGACCTAGATATAAAAGTCATTTTACTTCTCTTTCTCCTCTCATTTCTCTCGATCTCACTCACTCTCACAGCAGTTGTCAAAGAAAACCCTAGCCGCGGCGCTTGAGCTCGTTTTCCTCTCTTCTCTCGGACTGACACCGGGCACCAACCCTTCGTCTCAAAATCTGACCATCGACTCCATCCTCCAGATCTGCAAAGTCCTTCCTCTCCATTCTCCTTCGGCAATCAGGTAGCGTCTCTCTCTTCTCTCTAAAGATCTGCTTGTGTTCTCTCTTCCTCTCGCTGCATCCAAGCTATAATCTCTCTTTTTAAAGGTCTGATTCGTTTATTTATGCAGCATAAACTCTCTCTCCCTCTCTTTGCATCGAAGATTGGATCATTGAGGATTGGGGAAAGGGCAACGAAGAATGGAGCAGTGGAATTTGGTTTGGCATTGTGAGTTTTACTGTAAATTTGTAATTTTTTTCTCCCTCTTGGAAACTAAAGTGTGATTTTGCTTTCAATTAACCGAGTTCCTGGTCTGCGATGATGTAATTTTGTTTTAATATAGCGTTCAGGCAGAAAACCGAAAAAAGGGCCAAAACCGAGCCGAATCAGTGTAAAACCAAGATTTGATTTTTACATATCATGGTTTGGTTTCGGTTTTACATTATACAAAACCGAGATGTTTTTTCGGTTTTCGATTTTATGAATTTTGGCCATAACCGAACCAATCCGAACCATGAGCAGCCCTACCACTGACCTTGTTCTGGATCAATGTGGAGGAGGTAAATCGCAGGATGTGCATCTCAGGAGCCAGGGTGGAGAGCTAATGGATAGGCCCAAGGTTCTTAACCTTAAGTCACTCCCGCTTGTAATAGAGTCAATTCCAACTTGCGAGAAATCGAACCCTGCACACTACGACGCGGAGCTCTATCCACCCTCCTCTTTGACACTGTGATATATGCCCCGGGGCTAATATTTTTTTCTGATATATGCCCCGGGGCTAACATTTTTTTCTTACAAACCGACACTTGGTTGTTCTAATACGAAGAAAAGAAAATTGCATTATGAGATCTTAGTTTGTCACGCTATGAGTGCATACGATAACACACAGCCACATGTTCATTGGAACAAGCATGTACAAATCACATGGGCACTATCTTTGATCTTTCAAGTTGCAACGTCATTGTCACGAACATCACACTGGACTACAGCAAATTGGCTTTGCTCTAGAATGTGCAGAAAGTATCATCAAATGACCAAATGCGTTTGAACATCAGGAACTTTATGCACTAAGCTACTAAAATTTCCCTAAAAGTCTCATAACAATCTCAAGAAACAGTTTTTTGATGCTGAAAAATGGATCCTGCAATTACAAAAGAATAGTGATGCATTCACACACACACACACACACACACAAACAAAATAATTTGTTGGCTACTTATGGTTTAACCAAATATTTATTTCGCGGGCTCTATTGCTAAGATAAATTGCACCAATGATAAGAAGTTGACAAGGATTTTGTGCACTTTTCTTAATCCTTGTAGCATTGCTCACTACATAAAAGTTTCAGGTGATTGCAAATTCAAAAACATTCCTGCCCCGTCAAACACAAAAAGCCAGTTCTCTCATTTCTTGGTACTTTCTTGACATGCAAAAGCAACCCAAGGGGTGAAGACTTTGCCTACCAAACAAGGCCATGAAGGTTTCCATCAGGTCAGGAATGATCTGAATAAAGTCGATATTGGACATCAAATCCATGTTTCCTGTCATACTATGAAGGGAAGGCTGCCAATATGGAATAATTATTTAGTACCTGCTAGACGTGCTTGTGAATGTACCCGCGATTGCACTTAACTAGTTTTGGAATCCATGCTTTAAAAATGAACACCTTCAATCCATATTCTAAACTCCTGTATAAATAACTTGATCTGAAAAAGGCAAATCAACTCGAGATCTACAGCAATTACATTCGAACTACCTAATCTACAATTTCTAAAAATCAAACATTTTACAAAGTTGCATTTCCAAGCAACATTAGTTCTTTCTTCTTTCTAAGAGACTAAGACTACGACTGCGATACAAACAATAACCGCATAATCTATCACACAAATCAAAGCCTAACAGTCTAGTCTTTCAAATCTTCTCATCCTCATAAATATACATCAGAAAAGACTTTGCAAATGAAATGAGGGGGAAAGAATACAATCAACTTGAGAAAGGAAAACCTCATGTACCTTATCTTTGTTCAATTCCTGTACTAATCAATTAGCCTTTCAGCCTGCTTTTTGATTTTCCAAAAGAGACGTTCACTTTTGAGGTGTCAGCTCCCCCAATAATTTTTTATGCATCCATACAGGTCTTAAGAATTGTGCAAGGTTACTTTCACTTCATAATGCCGCTTCTACACTAACTAGAGCTTGGCCAAAGAGACGCAAGTCTGGCTGCCAGCTTTGCACTTTTGTAGTCCTCTCTAAGCTGAATAAACCTGAGTTGCAAATCAAAAAAGTTAGGAACTTCAATGAAGGAAAAAGATAAAAGTGCATCAAAAGATAGAGGGCAAGGCATTCAAATAGTCCATCCTTTTCACTCAGAGTTATATTTCTATTTTCAGCCGTTCCATTTTAAGAGTCTATACGTAGTTACATTTTACAAGTTTCCAAAATTTATCCGTTACATTAGACCTGAGCTAAGAAACTACTTTAGTTATCGCAATTTAGAATATACATTAAAAACTATCCTAATCCTTTTCAAGTTTCAAACATGGACTCTTGAGCAAACACTACACTTTTTTGTGTCATTCTTCTTCGACTCTAAACAAAAAGATATATGATTTCTAAATGTGTGCAGTGTTGAGAGTTGTAATGATTGACATGAACTACTGAATGAATTTAGGGGCCAAAGCTTGGTTTCCTATTTTTCTTGGAACACATTTTCCAAACTGTTTTATGAAAAGTATCCTGTTCTAATTTTAGAATGAAAATTCTAAATAGCATTCACCTTTGGGCATCTTTCCGTATACTTGGTGTACCCTCGAATAGAGTGGACAAACTCTCAGGAGCAACGATAAAAACATTGGCCATGCTGGAGATCAAGTTCATGTCAGCAAATCAGGAAAATAGAATGCTTGAGTAAAAATCAGAAACACAAGTAAATCCATGTAACTTACATGCCCAACAATTCAAATTTTTCGTCAACAGAAGGAGCATTGAAGCTGCGCACAAATTCCCCATACTCCGTAATATCACGCTTCAGCCTCAGTCCTCCACTAAAGAAGGGGCAAATGCATATAAAGATAAGCGAATAATTCTTGGCAGGAAAAAGGAATGCAATATCGAGGCAAGTGGATTCACCATATGTGCTTCTCGTTTTCTTCATTAAATTAAACTATGTATAATCCTTGCCATTCTATCGAAAACTCCATTTCATTGGTGATACAAACTAAACCAGAATTATTTTCAGCTGAATGCAAAAGGTTGAGCAATGACCCAGGAAATCCATGTACAATTTTGTAAATCCTCACATTAATATGAGCAATTAGGGAAAAGAAGTTTAAGGCAAATAAATTTTAGTTGCCGAGAACTTTTGAATCCCTGAAATGTGAGGACAAAAGAACAACCTCCTGATTTCACTTCTTACAGTTTCTACATTATAAACTCAATGTTCCTCAAGAGAACAAGCCCTGGTATGGAAAAATTATGGGGTCTTATCCCTACAGTTCATCAATCATGGATAAGTGAGTCCCTTCCTAATATTTACCATAAAAGTTTCCTTATGCAAGCTATGCTTTATTTTCTTCACAGTAGTTTTCTAAGAACAAATAACAATGCACCTATTCGCATAATATTCTTGAGTCTTCACCTAAACTTCTCTCATAATATTGAATATTGGCAATCTCTGAAGAAGTAAACACCTCTCTACATCAGAGACACTGCCGCACCATCGTCCCTGGTGCAGATGCATAATGCATTGCAACTTTACATGATAACCAGACTGTTAAACAGTAGAGTGGGATGATACCTGGGATTAAAAGTGAACTTTTGCCAATGATTAAGCAGTCCTTTGTGCAACCGGTTTCCCTATATCAACAAGCTTATGTTACAAATCAGCACAAAATTGCTAATTTCATATAGAAGATAGGTCTAAATGCAATAGCAATACATTGCAAAGAACACGTTTCCAACGATGGTAGACAGAGTATTAATTAGCCAAGGGATTCGCTGCATTGATAATCATTTCAATAAACAATTGACTTCTGGAAAGAGAAGGAAAAAAGAAAAAACTTGATTAGTGAATCGGTGTGAAGGTTCTCAGATTTCTGTCTTCTGCTAATAGGGCTCGAAATTAAGCATTGGAGACTATGCCTCTTCCAAGCAAGCTCTCCTCTAACTGGCAGCTCATAGTCAAAGGAAAAAGGTTTAAGGACACCCAATGAAGGAGCTAGGTATGTCAAGCCAGAATTATGGAATAGAAAAGTAACTTTGTGCAATAACAGATTGCTCATTTTTCCATCTGCCAATAGAAGGATCTGCTCTTCAATCCGCTCTTTGGCTTAGTGCTGGAATGGATTGTTATTAAGTTGTCCCAAATGGGGAAATAGACGGCACCCACTGAAAGAAAGATGTCTGGTAAAATCTAATCTATAACAGAATAAAATCAAGGTTTGAAGAGAAAGATGTGATGAAGCTACTTCCAGTGTTGTTGTTTTTTTTTTTTTAATATTTAGTGGCTATCACACAGGAAGAGAAAATAAATCTCAGCATAAGAAGTGAAGCCATCAGACTGATTAGCCAGGCTCAATCGAATCAACAAGGATTCACCATTAATCCAATCACTGGGTTGGTGCTGCTTATCCCATGGATGTATGTAGATGTCAGTAATCTACCAGATAATCAATAATTTCTGGTCAAAGCGGAAAAGGATAGTAGTTTGAGCCAATTGGATACTTGGAGGTGGACAGAAGGAGGAGCAGTTGCGCAACATAAGATCAGCCCTTTCCCTTCTTTTTCATTCTCAAGAGGAATGCATCATCAGACGAAAAAATTGTGTACTCTACACAATTGGCAAGGCCAATCCAGTTGTCAAGACGGTAATTCATACTTCTGAAAACCTAGCTTCTCCAAATTCCTGGATTGAGCGGGAATTTTATTCAATAACCATTCGAGTACAAGTGCTAAAATCCCTATAATGACGGACCACTTGCTTACATGATGAGCTCGTTCAAATGCAGGATACAGGTGGTTTACTCTCATCATTGAGAACATGAGGAAAGAATTTGTCCTCACACCATAACTACCATATAAGACGGATAATTCACAAAATACGATTTGTCATGCAATGTATCATGGGGAAAAACAAGCCATACCAATTCGGTAAGGAAAGCTTGTTTGTTAAGACCTTCTAGTGCAGTGAATGCCGCTTCAAGCACACGGGAGAGATATGCCACAACCCTGACAAAGATATATAATTAATGAGAGCATACGTATTTTAGATATCTGCAAATGAGTACATTAAAGGACGTAGGAACGAGTTTGGTTTTTAATGATAAATGCAGAAAGATATATTCAATGTCTCAGGAGCAAAAAACACAAATCAATTAAAATAGAAGTTAGTTTTGCTAAGCTGTATGACCTTGTGCATGCATTTGTTGGCCGATGATCAGGAGCAATGCCATCATCCGGTGACCGATAATCTGTCGCCTTTTGCTCAGCTGAGAGCAATCGCTCTACCTGCACATGCATAAAATAAGAAACTTCCATATAAATGATGAAGAGGAACATATTGAACAGAAGTACTTGAAGAACCACAGAGATTCTCTACAACCGTACACAGATGCACATGTAATGACAAATGGTAAGCGCTTCTTCAGCGCACTTCAATCTAGATACTAGGGGCAAAGTTTACAACCACATACCTCAGCCATGACTGTTTCAATGCATTGTTGAAGCCCTTTATAGGCAGCACCCTCAGCACTGGACATTGCTGTTGCCATTTCTTCACAGGAAGCAGCATGAGCACCATCCACAGGTAATAGAAGCCGCGATATAGAGTTAGAAAAATACTGCAGAAGATATATTTTTAAGAAAACGTCAGTTCCCTTCGCAGCAGTAAATCAAAATAAATAAATGGTAGAAAGATGTGACGCAACATACTTGCTGAACTATAGCCACACTGCTTCCACATCGTTGTACAGCAACCATGAAAGATCTGAAACTGCTTTCACCAGCAGCAGCAGCAGCCTCTGCCTACATCATAATCCAGTTTTATCATGGTTAACCAACTTATCTACTTTCTGCTGCAGAGAGAAACTTATCTCAATAATGCTATTGCCCATTAAAAAGATAAGGCAAGTTGTCCTAAAACAATAGACTATGTGGAAAGGCATGTTTCAGGTAATTACAGCGGAAGCAGCTGCAGCAGCCACTCTTCGACTAACACTTGTTCCCAGAACAAACCTTTCCCTCAGAGCCGCAGCTTCAGTCAAGCTGTCCCTGGCTCTTTCAAGCCCTTCTGTTATATATTGACTAACCTGTAGAGCAAAAAGAAGGTGCTTAGGCATGGGGAATGACTTTGCATGACATGGATAACCTGAATGTTGGATTCGTAGCTAAAAACAAGGAATGGGATAACCAATGTCCCCCAACTTACTTGGTCCAAAAGGCAAGTGAAAACTGCTTTCACATTGGCTGCAAGGGTAGCAGGCTGCACAAAGACAAAAGATGAGATCTTCTAAAAGTGACTAAATCCATTCCTACCGTAAAACTCATTTCAGGAAAGTAAAAAATTGATGAAATATATGCGATGAAAAAAATGTCATGCTTAATAGTTCTGTATAACATGATATAGAGAGTGGGGGTTGAGTTGATTTGAAGTTAACTTTAATCCTTTGATTAAACTCTGATCCCCCACAACTAGTTCATTTATGCAAGTCAAGATGCACAATTCTGAGAACAAAGTGATGAAGGGCGGGTATGAGGGTCCAGTCCTAACAGCTGCACAATGAGAAGGATGGCAAGACAAGAATAGTATGCAAACTACTAGTCCGCAAAACTTTTAACGTTTCACCCTGGGTTGTCAGCAAAGCTCTCAGGCCTCAAAGTCATAAAGCTGTTTTTCAGTACTATTAAACTCTGCTAAACTAGCAAGGACAACATGAATAGTTTTAGCACTAACTAAAACCCTAATCCTACTTGGAGACACTAGATAATCCAAAGTTCAAAATCACCCTGCAAACTAAAATATCACTAGACTAATATTCTTCAAATAAACAAATTATGCTAGATTTTTCTATACATGACATTACAAAATAACCTAACAATAGGATCCAAATATCAATTGCTTTACTCTTCCTTGTGCATTCTGCATCACTATGACAATACTCAAAATATAACCAGAAGAACAACCAGCAAACAAGTTATGTTGGGAGACCGATTACAAGATGCTCAACTTCCAACGTACATGTACAAAATTATAGGTGACATATTTGAAGTCGCAATCATTTTTAATTGACTGAAAATGCCTAAATATAACAAAGATTACCACCAAAGAGGAACAAACTTCACCTGAGAAGAAAACAAAGTGCATCTTGAAATTGCTTCTTCATTCCAACGCACAAACTCTGTTACTGCAGTAACAGATATCTGTTGGTGGGAAGATGCTATTGAAGCTCCTTTTGAGCGACCAATTGTCCCAGAAGACTCAGACGATTGCTGGCTCTCAGCATGCAGTTCCTCCATCTGCATGCAAAAGTTCATCTTACCAGTTAAATGAGGACAAAAAGGATGACCAGCTTGATTCACAAAAAAGACATGTGAAGAGCGTCAACCTTTGCTTTGTAGAGTTGTCTCAATGAAGCTTGCTCATACTCGATGTATATATCCTTGTTCTCAAGAAACAGGGACTCTGTAAGCCCTGTATCAATAAACAAAACTTTTTAGAGTAATGACGTAAATAAAAGAAGTTTGATTTGCCTTTGTCTAAAATTTCAAGACTGCCGTGGGGAGTGTCAAGTAATAACCCAAATTACAGTGGTAAATCAAAATACTGTAGGATTCTCCACATAATTTATTATTATAATCAGTAAAATTGAAAATGTAAACGAGAAGACTGTTTATTGCCTATGAAAAAGAACAAAAATCTCAGGCTCACGCCTCATAGCATATCCATGGAATAATGCTCAAGGCAATCTGTTGTAGCGGAAAAAAATGAAAATCACATGCAAGAAATAGAAGAAAGTAGGCGAATCATCATGACCAACAAATTCCACCAGTCATCCAACCCACGTAACTAAACACTAGAGAGAACTTTTAGTAGGTTGGATCACATTGACTGGTTCAATAGCTCCAACTCGGCTCCAACTTGTATGATCAGGGACATGCAGCAATGATAAATCTTAAAGTGTCTTGCATATTTCGCATTGTTTGCAGGCCAAGTTGGTAGGTGGCCAAATAGGTTTTGGAAAGCCAATAGTATGCTTACAACTATACATCTCGATCACTTTTAGCAAATTCTTGGTCAAGTGGGACTTCACAGTTAGATTTCCTTATCGAGTAAGCTATGAAACGTTTACTTCTGAAATCACCTGATAATAGATAATTCTCCATTCATAAAAGATTTTCATTTCAGAGAACTGAAACTCTGTTAAGTTTGTATTTGACCAATGCTAGTGTTTGTTTGTATTTGAACAATGCTAGTATTTTGAAGGAAATCTTCTATCCATTATCCGAATTCCTCTTCTCTCTTTCTTCCTCGTCTCTTTGCCATTCTCCTACTTAGCACGTTTGCAGAGTTGATCAATTTATTGACACCCTCAAAGTGCAAGATTCTACTCCAAAAGCACGTACAAAGAGCTCCGCCTTCGGTCCATAATCCAGCAAGTTTTTACTTCTTATATTTTTAGAGTAATCATAATCCTACTATATATAAAAGCTCGGATCCCCCTTAAGTGTTTTGACTTTCGTATTCCAATAATATCCCTATACAATTAATTAATTAATTAAAGATTCTTTTACACTTAAAAATTATTTATCTTATAAAAGTCAATTCGATTTAGAACTCCTAGAAATTTTCTACCTCCCACAATTTCTCCACTCTTTTGGCTGTTTGCACGTAATTTTTTTTATTTCGACATAATCCTACCTACTTCATGAACTTCCTATGTTTTATCTCATTTATAAAGTTTAAAAATGTCTCTATAGATAAATCGTCATAAGATCAACGAATACCTTGTTTCCACTCCATACAGCAATAATTCATCCCAACCAGAAAAAGAAAAAAAAGGCAAAGAGAGAAGACACTATTATCCTTAACTAAATACTCCATAGCAATCTTCTAGTCAAAAAAGACCAAGATTATTCCTAGTTGCACGATCCCAAAAATATTCAGACTATATCAAGGAATCTTCTAGGGATTGTTATTCTCATGATTTTTAAATTTTTTATCTCTGAGCATTGAATGAGTCCCTTGAAAGCACTCAAAAAATCGATGTCTTCATCAAATTAGCCGAACTTCTTCCACTCCCTTGTGACAAAGATATGGGTGGAGACTGAAAAGGATGTCCCCCCCCCCCCAAGGTAGTCAAAATCTAGATCTTAAGCAGGATCGGGGAGGGGGGGTAAGATCGGAATCGTAAAATCGGATCGTAAAATCGTAAGATTTTACAAACTTCCAAAAATTAAATATTTTTACACATAATACATATGCCAACACTAAATATAGCAACATAATTAAGTCATAAC